>CM064492.1:55082363-55259906 GCA_032716605.1 Paralithodes platypus
GATGTACTCTCAAATCTTGGCGAGCTCGTACCGCCTCCAAAATCGCGATTCTAATGTCGCCTAGGGACTGAATGGCATTTTGAAGTGACAGTCTACGAGACAGCTCAATGGTTCTCCGAATTTGGGGGTCAGTGACGGCCGAGATCGTACGTGCTAGAGCGGCGGCTACTTGATGGCTCACCAAGTATTGAGAGATCATCCGGTAAGCCTTATTTCGTAACCTAAAATCTCGCTCCAAGTGAGCAGGTGGTGGTGGAGAAAAGGGGTCATCTAAGGCATGCAAAGATACTTTGGGGGCCGCCAGAAAAGTTAGTAAGTCTGGTGGTACCCCTTCTGCTTTGGACACTGGTAGAGAAAAATAAGAGTGATTCTCTTGAGGAATTTGGTGTGACACTTTGGATGTAATAGTAGTGGCAAATACCTGAACCTCAAGTTCCCAATCCAACCACGGGCTGGCGCCCACCTGCCGTATCTGTAGGACCGGGTTCTGAGCTTGGTCCAGAGCCGGAGTTGTAGCCAACTCCGGCGTAATAGCATTTAAGGCCTTGACATCATTGATGCCATCAGCCTTCGACCAGTCAGCGAAAAGTCGTGCAGAAGCGGCGGAAGGGACTGCCGGAGCAGGTGAATACACAAAATATGCTGGATTAAGGGAACTAGGTATACCTATAATTAGGACATCTAGCACCCTCCCTGTCTCGTCTTTAGCCCTAAATTTAAGATTCTTATTAATCTCTATGGACCATTCCATGGGGACTGGAGGGTCTCCTGACACAGATGGTTGAGCTGTAAGAGGATTCTCTGGTACTACAGGTACCCACGAGCAATCAGCACCATAGAGGAGAGGCATAGGGCCTTTTCTCACCGGTAACTTGTCTAAGGGGGGCGGTTGAACGTCAGTGATCACCCTCAGGTTGGACATAGCTAACGCCGCCGGTCCTACAGGACCCGGGGTTCTTGCCTCCACTGGGGTCTGGGATGACGTCAAAATTGACGGAATATCTAAAGGTCTCACTACAGAAGTACTAGCAGGAGCAGTTGAGGTGATAACCGGCTGATCTGACGAGGCAGGGAGTTGGTACTGCTGTAATACCTTATGTAATAAGTCATTTACCTGGTCCGAAGTCATCCATTGTCGTGAGGTATCTTTGGATGGATTTGAACTAGCTTCAGAATAATTACTTGGAAGCGACTGAGGAGCCGGGGAGAACATAGGATCCGCCGGCTCCTCACTCTGCTCCAAGAGTCCATGTGATAATAACTCTTGCGAGTCCTCGTGATCCCTCGGGGGCCAAGACAAATCAGGCACCGAAGATGGCAACACGTTGGTGTTGCTATCCTCAGTCTGTTCTAGAGAAGGTTCTGGATGGCGCCAGTAACCTCCTGCCACCAAGGGCTGGGGGTCCTGGTCCATCGGAGATATAACTTGTGCCCCCGCCGGACGACCTCTAAATTGATCGGCCAGTACCCTACTATGGCCTGTTGATTTCACACCCCGGGGAACTAGAGATAATTTTGGTATTGCAAACGTTACATCCGAAGTTACATGCCTAGAATGTTCCTCACTAGTAGTGGGAGTCTGAGAGTCAGAGGGTGGTGACAATTGTGGGGTCTCCCGCCGGCTGCTTGAAGAGGTATACTCTTCTCGTCGGCGTTTGTGGGACCTCGAAGAGTCAGAGGTAGAGTGGTGAACGCGGTGCCGTGGAGACTTTGACCTGGACTTCGACCTCCGCCGCGTGGCCCGGGTCGAGGAGGGGACCTCTGTGACGTCGCTCTCACTACTACTATTGACATATTCGTTGCTTATGGCTTTAGTTTTGACCTTAGGTCTGACCGATTTAGAGGTACCGGGTTTTACTAAAGGTGACTTTATAATAAGCTTCTCCCATAGGACCTCGTCATCACACTGGAGGGCCTTATGGGCAACATCTTTAGCATATGCATTGAATGTCGCTTTAACTTCATGTAAAGCCGCCAAACATGAAAGGTCTGTTTTAGCTAACAATGCGGACTTTAATTCTGAGCAAATGTCGCACTTTTTTGACAACCACACGCCGCGTGAGCGATCGAGGCACTTGACACATTTCGTGCAGAAAGTATGAGCAAACACTGGTAAGAGGGAACAAGTGGGGGGTAGCACAAAGATCAAATCTGGGCATAGTGCCGTTCAAAGAGAGGGTCCCATCCTCCGTCGGGATCCGATGGCCAACTCCGCCGGAAGGGAAGTTTGGGGGCCTGGAAAGAAAATTTCCAGGAATCAATGCTCATAAGGATAACCTGCGAGGTATTATACATCCTATCTCAAATCCGCCGGAAACTTAGTGAAAAGTGCACACTTATTCTAACCTTCCGCCGGATCTGTCTAGCTGAATTTCTCACAATTTTACCTGTGACAAGCGTCACAGGTCCCTGACCTTATTAAGTTGTGACTATCTAACCAGTTTGCAAAACTAATATATCACGTAGTGAACACTTGACTGATGTTGCCGCGGGCGATGAAGTCGTTACGTGACACTAGGCCAGACAGGGTGAGTTCCCTCGGCGAGCCGAGATGGTGGCCCTGGTAGGAATGCAATTCCACCGGGAGAGTGGTTCAGCCAAACCACGCCGGGATCTTCTGAATGTTCCTATCCGCCAGAGGCGGACACTTGGCCCACCGCACGGGCCGCCGGAACAAACAAAAACTGCCGGGAAACAGGGATGGCACAGCCCTATTCCTGCAGTCCTACACACATATAATAAAATGCATCATGACATAATTATAGGGACGTCTCCCAAGCCCCAAAGGATCGAGCTAGCATGCTAGAACCAACACAGGGGGAAACAAACGTAATCAATAACAACAGAAAAATGTAGACACCTAAATTACCTGTAGCCTATGACGGAGACCCCTAAATATGACGACCACGTAAACCGAAGACATCCCAGCCGAAGATGCTCGAGAACCCGCAGCCGCACCAAGTAGAGGGAGGCCTTCATCAAGGGGCCTAAGCAAAACACGAACCCTGGAAGGTGGAGCACCACATGCAGACACCCTTAAACCAGAACATTTGCTGATAAATGTAGAATGTGGCATATACTATCCTCAATAATGACAGTCTGTATCATGACTTGTAACGTGGTCACCTTCTAGCTAAGTAAACACAACAGCTAAGGCGTCATACATAAATAAAACATACACGCGGTCCACCCATCCGGGACACCTGGACGCCTGTGACAATGGTACCCTATTTTAACACACTCCTCCTGCGGACCGACCAATCTGGCAGCCGTGCTAGCTAATCTAAACCTTGTTACTACAACACAGATATATACAAATGAGTAAGGACTCACTAGAAGCTCTGCGAACATCGAATGAAGCGAACACGGCGCAAGCCCTGTGATCGGGAGGGACGCGGAAGGAGGAAGGAAGAGGATGGCCGCTAGGGGGCCTGGTATCGGGGAAGCAAAACATGAGAAATCCACGTATATGGCAAATCATATAATAACAGATATTAATTTATCTTTTTCTTTTTTATTTTTTACAGATTTTTTTTCTATAGGGTACCCAATCAAAATGACGATCCCATAAGGGAATTAGGCGTGCACTCATGATGAGTACTCCATGATCTTCCGTGCGGGTTATTCAAATTGCTGGCGCAAGATGTTGAATGGAGACTATTAACCCTCTCACCACGGAAGGGCTCTTGAACGCCCATAAAAAAGCATATAATAGGTACCCGGAAGGGCTCTTGAACGCCCGGTGGTTGAAAGCCTGTGAGCTTCGTGTGCGAGGCGTCGGTCCGACGCATGTAAACAACAGCCGGCTGGACCGACGCCCCGCATCTCCGGCCACAAGAAGGAGAGCGTCGCTTGTTCGTGTGTGCCTGTATGTTGTTAAGTATCGAAAAGTAGTGTAAAGTGGCTGTTTTGGCCATAAAGTTATCTCCAATGAAATCATCATCACAACTGAACCAGTTGACTTAGAGAGCTCTACTTAATGCCATTCTACAGGTAAATAACACAGCTACGCTTGGGGATGCGCGGAAATGCGGGAAGCAGTCAGATTAACAAATATACGGTAGCCTAGCCTAGACGTTTTTCGGCCAAAACACCCGGGTTTCGAGGAATATATATATAATACATAGCCGGGGCTGGAGGGTTAATGTTAATAGGCGAAGTCGTCAATGATGGAGGGGCCCTATTAAATAGAGGAAATTATAGGGGCCTGAAAATGCTTGACCAAATCATGAAGGTCTGAGAGAGTCTTTGAGGGTTTGATCAGGCAAAGCATCTCCATTGATGATATGCAGTTTGGTTTTATGTCAGGACGGGGTACAACCGATGCTATCTTCATAGTCAGGCAGATACAGGAAAGATACTTACTAAAAGGCAGGGATCTTTACTTTGTGTTTGTAGACCTGGAGAACGCCTTTGATAGGGTGCCTAGAGATGTTGTGCAGTGGGCTATGAGGAAACTTGGTGTGGAAGAGTGGCTGGTGCGTGTGATAATGAAGATGTATGAGGATTCGCGAAGTGCAGTGAGGGTGAAGGGTGTACTGAGTGATGAGTTCGCAGTCCGTGTTGGAGTCCATCAGGGTTCAGTGTTAAGCCCCCTCCTCTTTAATATGGTCTTGGAGGCACTGTCTAGAGCTTTTAGAGGCGGACTCCCGTTGGAACTGTTTTATGCAGATGTTTTAGTCCTAATAGCTGACAGTATGCAAGATGCTGAGGCCAAATTCAGAGAATGGAGAGAGGGCATGGCGAGCAAGGGTTTAAGAGTCAATATTAACAAAACCAAGGTTATGCATTGTAGATTGAGACCAGGCAATGTGGAAAAGAGCGGTGCATACCCATGTGCAGTGTGTGGAAAGGGTGTGGGCGTTAACGCGATTCAATATAGCATCTGTCGACGCTGGGTGCACCATGGGAATAAGCGCTGTAGTAGAATAAAGAGACCCCTGCCGAAAGATAAGTCAGAAATAGAGAAATTTGAGTGCGTAGTGTGCAAAGGCGAGCTTGTGTTAAGTGATGATCCTGTGGCTGTGAATTTTGGAAATGAGTCATTGGAGCTGGTGAACAAGTTTTGTTACATAGGAGATACCATCTCTGCCGGTGGTGGGGCCGAGGCTGCCACTGTTGCTAGAATTAGATGTGGCTGGGGGAAGTTCAGAGAACTGCTGCCAATCCCGACCATGAAAAGAATGCCTCTTCCCCTGAAGGGAAAGGTGTATGCCTCATGTGTTAGAAGTGCAATGACGTATGCCTCAGAAACATGGGCCGTTAAAGTAGAGGATGTCAACAGAATGGAACGTAATGAGATGAGAATGGTGAGATGGATGTGTGGGGCCAGGCTACAGGATAGAATAACAGATGTTGAGCTGAGGAGACATTTAGGTATAAAGAGTATTAGCGAGGTGATGCGTACATGGACTTTATGGACTTGGAGAAGGCCTATGACAGAGTGGATAGAGAAGGTTTGTGGAAAGTACTTAGAATATACGGAGTAGAGGGCAAGTTGCTGAAAGCAGTGAAGAGCATGTATGAGGGTGCAAAGGCGGCAGTACGTGTGGAGAGTGAGCAGAGCGAGTTCTTTGACCTGAATGTTGGTTTGAAACAGGGGTGTGTGATGTCCCCGTGGTTGTTTACTGTATATATGGATGGAGTCATGAAAGAAATACTATCAAGAGCAGTGGATGTTGGTGTATCGCTGAAAAGGGAGGAATTGAGTGGAAGCTACCTATACTGCTGTTTGCGGATGATACAGTTCTGATGAGTGATAATGAATGGGAGTTGCAGGGTCTGGTAAATGAGTTTGGAACAGTGTGCGAAAAACGGAATTTGAAGGTAAATACGGGGAAGAGCAAGGTTATGGTCTTCGAAAGGGTGAAGTCACAGAGTGTGAGGTGAAGCTGAACGGTCAGGCTATGGAGATCGTCAACTCTTTTAAGTATCTGGGCAGTGTGTTGAGTAAAGATGGGACTATGGATGAAGAGGTGCGGGAGAGGGTACAACAGGGGAAGAGGGTTGTAGGAACGCTAAAAGCAGTAACAAGAAATAGGGTGGTCAGTATGGAAGTGAAGAAGTCCTTGCATGACAGTGTGTAATCCCGACACTGACTTACGGAAGCGAAGCATGGACGTTGGTTGAGAGACTCAGACCAAGAGTGAGAGCAGTGGAAATGAATTACTTAAGGAGTGCGTGCGGAGTTACATGGAGGGATAGACAGACTAATGAGGAAGTAAGAAGGAGGTGTGGTGTGGAGGTAGATGTGATGGAAAGTGTGAAAAGGAACAACTTGAGATGGTTCGGCCATATGGAACGTATGGAAAGCGAGAGAATGACTAAGAGGGTGTACGAGAGCGAGGTGGAGGGACAGAGGGGGAGAGGTAGACCGAATATGAGGTGGAAGGATGGAGTGAGGAAGTACATGAACGAAGGCGGTGCTGGTTGGGGGGAGGGGCGTCGACTGACTGGGGACAGAGGTGCATGGGGGCGGTTCGTTCGTGGCCACCCCTTCGGGGATCACGGCGTCAGGCAATAGATAGATAGATAGATAGATGCGTACAAGTAGACTGGGATGGTATGGACATGTGGAGAGAATGAATGAAAAAAATTGGGTGAAAAAATGCAGGTCTGTGATTGTGGAGGGAGCTGCACCAAGGGGTGGACCGAGGAAGACCTGGAATCGGACTATACGTGCCGATCTCAAATCCAAGAACTTGACAAGTGAAGCAGCCCTTAACAGGGTTGCCTGGAACGCCACCATTAGGACAGGAGACTGAAACTGCACGTATGTGTGGAACACTCAGTCTTAACATTTTATGTATGTATGTATGTACGTACGTGAAGAGAAAGAGAGTGGTGAAGAGAGTACTAGTGAAGGAAAGTAAGAGAAGAGTAGATGAGGAATTTGTAAGGAATCTGAGTGTAAGATGGAGGGAGTGTAAGAAACTGTTCTGGAAAGAAGTCAAGAAAGTTAGGGAAGGTAGCAAGGGAAACAGTAAGGGTGTGAAAGATAAGAATGGGAGAATGCTAGCCAAAAAGCAAAAGAGAGTCAAAAGATGGAGGGAGTACTTCAACGAGTTGATAAACGTAAGGAATGGAGCGCCAGCACACATAATTGGATGGGGTATGGGAGAGAGAAGAAGAGAAGTAGTGGAGGAGGAGGTGGGGATCAGGAGGTCAGAAGTGTGGGAAGCCATGAAAAGAGTGAAGTTGGGGAAAGCACCAGGAACAGATGGAGTGTGTGGGGAAATGCTGAGGTATGGTGATGAGATAGTGATCGAATGGGTATGGAAAATATGCAAACTAGCATGGGAGAAGGGGAGTGAACCTGATGACTGGAAGACAGGCGTAATAGTCCCCCTATATAAGGGTAAAGGGGAAAGAGGAGTGTGTGGTAACCACCGAGGAATACCGTAAAACCGTGTAACTTCGGACATATTTCAATGTTTTTTAACGATATCTCCTGACTGTAAACAAATTATAGAGATATAACTAGGTCAAGTGATGTGTGGTGATAGTGTGCGGTAATCCAGGAAGCCTCCTAAAATTATCCCCCATAATGAGAGAGCTATCCTTATCCTAAATGGTGTCCGTAGTCATCTTGAAAAGTGGCTGACTTCGGACATGTATGGATAACTTCGGACATACAGTGATTTCTTATGGAAAATGATTGCCAAGAAAGCGGGGACAGCTTCGGACAAGCGAAGGGGAACCTAGGACGTACGTTCGTGGTTTTATTTCATTCATTTATTGGCTCCTACTATTTTATATGAATATTTTATTATTGCTGCTTATTCCTGTCCGATGTCTTACTGGAAAATGCACAGTCAATACTTTTAGGCCTGTATAATTACTATAGGAGGGGGTTATATAAGATGTTTAACAAATATTCTTTATGGATCTGTTCTCGTTAGGTATTGAACTCACTCTTAGAAAATATTGAGCAGGAAAAATAACCAATGCTGTCAAATCAATAACTCGAAAATTAACTAGGCCTAGTGAAAATATATAGGTATGTATACTCTATCACTGCATATACATTTTTATGAATTTGAGAATTTTTATAGGTATAACGTATGTGTTGGTGTTTCTTATGGCAGATAATAATTTTTTTGGACAAGATATATGCCTCTCCTAATTTATATATATACAGTATTATACTGTATATCCAGAATTATCCTAAATACTGTACATAAATCGGTTAGCATATTATCATATTTTTATGGGTTTTTGGACTCAGAGAATGATTATTTGATCTAACCCATCAGACTCGGCTATGTATTCCATACCGAAACCCGGGGTTTTTGGCCAAAAAATGTCTACGTCTAGGCTACCGTATCTTTGTTATTTTGACTGCTTCTGCATTCCCGCGCATCCCCAAGCGTAGATGTGTTTCGTACCTGTAGAATGGCGTTGAGTAGAGCTCTCTAAGTCAACTGGTTCAGTTGTGATGACGATTTCCGTGGAGATAACTTTGTGGCGATATCAGCCACTTTACACTACTTTTCACAACTTAACAATAACATACAGGCACACACGAACAAGGACGCCTCTCCTTCTTGTGGTCGGAGATGTGCGGCGTCGGTCCAACTGGCTGTTGTCTACATGCGTCGGACGGACGCCTCGCACACCAAGCTTACAGGCTTTCAAGCTGCCGGAGCCTCAGAGCCCTTCCGGGTTCCGTGGGGGTGTTTTTTATGGATGCCTCCGAGCCCAACCGGGTCTCAGGGGTTTTAACCACATTTTAATGATGGACAAGTATTATGAATTATTTTCATAGGGCAAATAATAACAAACTATTTGTTTGTTCCATGTCCGAAGTTACCATTTTTGTTTGTGGAAAACACAATAGGTTAACCCACTGAGCCCCAGCTAGTTATTAATAAATGTACCACCAGGGCCCAGCAGGTTTTGAAAAAAAAAAAATCCAGAAACAATAGCGAATGGGTTAGGAATGAAGGAAAAACCACAAAAAAACAATCAAAAAGGTCAAAAAGGGGTCCTACGGAGCCCCCGAAAGTCGATTTTACAAGAGTAAAAAATTGAAGGCAAAAACACCCAAAAACCATGTTTTTGCGCGCTCACGCGCACGCGGTTAAACTTTGAGAGTTTTCAACCATCGGCATGGTTGCGTGGGATACTTACACAGTTCCCATACAAATCTGAGCCCTCTAGGTGCCATAGGACCGAAGTAATTTTCTGGTGATCGAACATTGCCGACGCAACACATGCGTCGCTGGGATCCAGCGGGTTAAATGATAGTGTTCTAGCTAGAGCGTTATTCAAGTGTAACAAATTTCCTTTGGTGGATGTTGTCTCTGGTAATTTTACTACAAAATTATATCAGTCACAACATCATTCATACAAACAAATTTCTTCAGGGTGATAGAAGTTTGGCAGGGTAGCGAAAAATGTAATTTTTTTCGTCATATACAGTATATAATATTTTTTTCGTGTACATATACTCATGTCAGTTCCCTAGGGCTTTTACATGCTCTTCCTTTGCCATTTCTCTAAACGGACCCCACAAAAAAATAAAAATAAAAAGCGTTTCCATTATATAATGGCAATGGCTAATTACTTATTATCGCCGATGTCCGAAGTTACAACCCAAGTCCGAAGCGACCCGGTTTTACGGTATGTCTTCTAAGCGTAGTAGGGAAGGTGTACAGTAGGTTAGTGATTGAGAGAGTGAGAGCGAGAACGGAGAAATGGATAGGTGACGAGCAGGGTGGTTTTAGGAAGGGAAGATGATGTGTAGATTATAGGTTTGACTCCTGCAAGGAGATAAAGAAAACCTAATATTTAGTAGTGGCCCCGTAATCATTGACGATTATGCCTATTACATAAGGCCTCCTCTTCAAACGCTCATTTACCGTAGTTTGAATCTACCGTGCAGAGCATACAAAATTGAGGAGCCTTCATCATAAGTGCACGCAACCTCACTCATGGTTCTGTCATTATGAAAATTGGGTTCTCACTACGAAAAAACTTCGTAACAAATACAAAATAAAAATAAAATAAGAATAACTATTCATAAGCTTTCCATATATTCGTGGATGTACTTGTGTGGATATTTGACCAGACGCTGACTTCAGGCGTCATACTTCCTTCACTGACATATCAAGTAAACCAAAATCCTTAATACATCAACGAATGGGAAGGGGATGGTCGGGAGGGCCCCAGTCGTCAATGATTACGGGGCCACTACTAAATATTAGGTTTTCTTTATCTCCTTGCAGGAGTCAAACCTATAATTTATTAGTGGCCCCTCCATCATACGATTATGCCTGATATCTAACACTGGAGGGGGACATTCGTAATCATATCATAACTCTAGCAAAAGCAGATAATCAAACAACCACATAGTATTCTTACTTTGTAAAAAAGATATAATTTGCGCATAAACTTTATACAGCATATATATTCAAAAAGAGGTACAAGCAGGAGCGTGCTTCGAAGAAGCCTGCTTGAATAAAAAAGGGTTAACTCTTAGACTCTGTACACAGATCTGCTAGTTAAGAAGGCACCCCACTTAAAGTAAGTGGTGAAAAATAAAAACTTATAAGTCTACATGTGCACATATAAACCCCATTAAACTAGTGGATATATTCCTAAAAATATACCCAAACATAAAATGAACTCTTGTACTTATGCAGAAGTACTTACATCAAAAATTAAATTCGCAGTCGCAACTACAGTACTGAGATTGTCTTAAAATTATATTGCTTCACAGCCAAAACTACTTACAACAAGAGTTGTTATTTTACTACTATTGTACTTTAGCACAATTTCATGTAATGCATACTACAGAGAAATTTTATATCACAACACCTATATACAGTATCACAGCTCGTATGCTCCGTACACATACTCCGGCAGGGTCTAGGGTGTCCTATGTTACACTGACTGCACCCCCCCCCCCTCTTTTCTTAACTTAAACAATAAGTGACTGAGAGGCCACCTAGACCCTCTGCCTTAAAGCTATATATGGCATGGAAGGTCTGTCTAGAGCTACTGAAAGGTATCGAGTCAAAAACGTATGATAACAGGGCCACAGGTGCGTAGACGCTATGTCCTCAACAGAAAAATTCTTAAGGAAACGCAAAGAGGCCGCCCATTTGCGTAAATCGTGGGCTCTTCCCACGACGCCGGGATTACTCTCTTTAACCCGGGAACTGCGGGGAGACTCTTAAGAGTTCCCCCGGCGGACTGCGGGGAGACTCTTAAGAGTGAGTGAAAAAAAAAATCAACTTTTGACATCGAAAAAAAAAAACATATTTTAATTTTTTAATTTTTTAATTTTTGTTTGGCCCCTGGGCCATGCAAAATCTCAGTCCTCTACCTCCTTCCCCACTTTCCTCCTCTCCTTCAGTTATCACCTATTTTCCCTGTTATTCCCTTATTCTGAGGTATATTTTCGTGCTAACATTAGAAATCCGGTTGCAGGGTGTGGTCATCACTGATAGCAAGCGAATGCAAGAGAGAGAGAGAGAGTATCGATCGACTGTGTCTCAGTGGCCTTGGGGGAAATTGGCGGGAAAGCAGCTTGCCTCACCCATACATTATACAACTCGCGGGCTATATCTCCGATTTTGACCATCCAAACGCTGTTTTCACTCGTTTTATTGTTGTTTCAGGTTAATACCTTTATAATCAACCCATAATAGGCGCATATGGATAAGTATTAATGCTATTAATGGTACAATGAATATTTTAGTGACGGAAACACCTCAAATACGTCAGCACAGGGGGACGTTTCCAATTACCCCCATGCGCACTTGTTAGGTTAATGACTTCGACTAGAAGAGAAGCTAGTTTTCGTTTCATTAAGCGTTGGCCCGTACTCGCTACCCATAAAGCACCCTGTTGATTCAGAGGTGCTACTCTCAAATATTTGGTTAGAGCTTGCACTGGACATAAATTATGGTGCACTTTTCCCCTTTTTAACGCCGGCACCGTGAACCCTGAAAAAACATGTTCACTGTGTTCATTTTTGGCGATGAACGCCGGGGAAGGTGCAAAATGAATACACTCATTGAGCCTACCAAACCGTATGCAATTAGGTGTGTTGCTCATCGCCGCCAGCTCAGACACCCTGTGTCCGGTAGCCAAAGCCATAAGGAAAACTGCCCTTTTTAAAAGTAAGTCAAAATCTGCAGTATTTTGGTACAGACGGGAATCAAGTAAAGACAACGCCTTGTCCAGAGACCAGGTAGGCATGAGCTGACGGGGAGGTGGGCGGAGTTTAAAACATGCTCTCATGAAACCTTTTTTCCTCCGCTAGTGGTATGGTTAGACCTGTAAGGTCAAAGAATGGCATCCTAATTGCTGTTAAGTGATTTTTTAACGTTACTACAGATAGACGTTTCTGCTCGAACAGATAGTTTAAATAATGAAAAACCAAAGCCACCGAAAGAACGGTTTGTTCTGTTCTAATTATCCAAGAAGTAAAGGACTGCCAGTGCGATTGATACTGTCTCTTTGTAGATTGGGTATATTGATTCATGAATTTATTGGTCACGTTTCTACCATACGGTGTTAGCCACTTGGCCTCCTGAATGTCCATAATGCAAAAGTCAGCGAGGTCTATAGGTTGCCAATCGTGTCTAAGTGGAAATACCCGACCGGGAGCGACACCGGGTTCGGGTACCACGTTTTCAATTGCTGGTACCACAACTGCACCGGCCACAGGGGCGCGATTAACGAGACTACGCCCCGATAATCACATAGTTTGTTTACTACGTGGCACATTAGAGAAGCGTCTGGTGGCGGAAACAGATAAATGGAACTCCACATGTTCCAGTCCGTCACCAGTGCGTCGGGTCCTCCCGCCGGCGTTATTGTCCGGCGGGTGAGGTACAGCGGGAGTTTGTGAGTCTCCTCGGACGCAAACAGATCCACTTGTGGCTCTGCAATAATTTGGTCGAAAATGTTTTGCTTGAGCGGCCATTCTACCGTTGTGCTCTGTCTCCGAGACAGAGCGTCTGCCCAGACGTTTGCTACGCCTGGGAGATAAGATGCGTGAAGATGAATGTTCAGCTCGCCGGCTAGAACAAAAATCCTTTCTGACATGTTTAGCAACTTCTGAGATCTCGTTGACCCTTGTTTCTGAATGCAGTGAACCGCATTCAGATTGTCCATCCTGAAGGCCACCGATTTATCCCGTAAAGTAGAGCCGTGAGCCTGAAGGAAATACAAGGGGACTAGTAACTCTTTGACATTGATGTGGGAGGTTTCTGAATGGGACCAAAGCCCTTGACCCTGATGCCCGTGGTTTGACTGAAAGCCCCAACCTATCGTTCCTGACGCATCCGTGTCTACCTATACCGTCGGCGGAGGAGAGGTCCATGACATGACCGAGTGCAATGTTTCCCTCTTCGCCCAGACCGCTAGTAAGCTGTGTATTAATTTTGGGATGGGCCATAACGTTTCCGCCGGCAATAGTGGAAAAAATTTGTTGCCGTCCAATATTAAACGTTTGACTTTCAACCGGCCCAACTTTACAGTTAGTTGAATCCAGTTGAGAGAGCCGACCAGAGATTCCCAGACTCTCCGTGTCGTAGTCAGACTGTGAAGAAACATAAACAGTTTCTTGCGAAACCTGTTCCGATTGTCCACACTCTGACTCAGAGTGAGAGCAGCTGTGTCCCAGACCAGCCCTATCCACTGGACCACTCGTGAGGGAACAAAGTTTGACTTTACCGGGTTTACCTTGAACCCTAGAGATTTTACATGATTTAATGTTATGTTGACATGATTGATGCATAACTGTTCCGTCTCTGCCACCACCAGCCAGTTGTCTAGATACCACAAAATCCTGATCCCTTGTTCTAACATGGGCATCAGGGCTTGCCGGACCAATTTTGTGAATAAGCGAGGTGCTAGGTTTAATCCGAACGGCATCCTCTGAAAAACATAAGTCTGATGCTTTATTCGTAATGCCAAAAATCGTTGAAACCTTTTGTTTACCGGGACGTGCCAGTACGCGTCTGTCAGGTCTAAAGAACACATCCACCCTTCCGGCGTAAGTGTTAGCCTGATCTGATTCACTGTCAGCATCCTGAAGGAAACGTGAATATGGAGGTTCAGATAAGACAGGTCTACGACCGGCCTCATCTGAACACTGTCCCTTTTGGGCACTAGAAAGAGTTTGGACGTAAATACTGGGTAATTTTGAGGGACCGGGATGATGACATTCTTGGCGATCATCTCTTGGATCAGTGACTCCACCTCTAATGAAACAAAATTTGCCTTTGTCGGCTGACGTAAGTGAGGTCGCCGGAGCCACTGCCAGGTGATGCCTTTGCGTGCCACCATCCTCGCCCATGTGTTTAATGGCCATGCGCGATGACACGCCCGGAACGACCCAGTTAGCAGACAAGGGTTCGCCGGCTGGACTACCCTCTGATCCACCCGCCGTAAGACTGGCCCTGGGAGTGAGAGAGACCCTAGTTTTTTGGTGGTGGTGGTGGTGTATGCTTTGATGACTGGCCAGGTTTGGTCGGAGACGGGCCCTGGCCTGGTCGTTGATACTTCTGTCCTTTATGATTACCTGAAAACTTTCCTTGCTTGTATCTGTACTGAGCCTGACTTTGGGTGGAAGAGGACTTAGGCAGATGAAAGGGCTTTGCCTCACCAGGTTGAGCTTTTGTGACTGGTTTGGGCTTGGTAAAATTGAAAGCAGGTTTCTTAGATGGGGCGGGACTGTGCTTAAAGGCCTGCGCCATGTTGAACACTATTTTCCACACCTCCGGGGACATTAAAGAGGCAGTTAGAACAGGGGACATAACTACTTGATTTGCAATCCTATCCGGGAGCTTCCTCACGAGAGACATCCTTAGATCTTGTCGTGCCCACACCGCCTCTAGCAAGGCTGTACGGATATCCCCCAGTGACTGTATAGAAGTCTGGAGTAGCAAGCGTCTAGATAGTTCGATAGCCTTTCGGACTTCCGCGTCCGCGATTGCCTGAGCAGATCTGAGCATTGACTTCGCTACCTGTTGTGTGACAATATACTGGGAAAACAGTCTATATGCTTTCCCACGTAGTCTAAACTCCCGGTCTAGGTGAGCAGTGGACGGTGTGGAAAAGGGATCTTTAAGTTCGCATAGATTAATTTTAGGGGCAGCTAAAAAATGCAAATAAAGCAGAGGGAACTCCGCCGGCAGAGAATACCGGCATCGAGAACCAAGAATGGCTTTCTTGTGGAATTTGGTGTGAAGATTTAGAGGTAAAAGTTGTTGCAAAGTTTTGAGCCTCCACTTCCCATTCCACCCAAGGACCCGGACCCAACTGCTCCACCTTCAAAACTGGATTTGCGGCTGTGTCTGTGAACGTCTTTAAACCTAACTCTGGTGTTAGAGCTGACAGTGCTTTTATATCATTGAAACCGTCATGCTTGGTCCAGTCCGAAAACAGTTTTGAAGCTGACGCAGGGGGTAGGGCCGGTGTAGAAGTATACACAAAATAATCATGGTGATAATAGTTAGGAATGGCCTTAATATTAACATCAAGTACATTCCCTAGAATATCTAAAGCACGTAACTTTCTAGATTTATTCCCTTGAATTACCCACTCACGTGGTACCGGAAGCTCCCCCGACATAGTGGACTGTGCTACCTCTGGCTTTGCTGGGAACATTGTTACCCATGACTCATCTGGCCCGTATAGGAGGGGCATAGCTCCCTTTTGGACCGGCGCTTTGTCTAAAGGGGGAGGATTTACATCTGCTACTACTCTCACATTGGAAGTAGTCAGTGCCGCCGAAGTTGGCCTAGTAACCATAGTAGGTGATACAGGGGGAGGGTGCAGAATTTGTGTCAAAGCAATAGAAGTAGCCAGAGGTCGGACATTCGATGCTGTCGTGGAAGCTCCCAAACCAACTGTGGGAGTCTCCTGCTGCTGACCAAAAAACTTTGTTAGTGCAGTTGCTAGTAACCCATTAATTTCATCAGCTGTGACAAATTTAGCAGAGGATGAACTCTGTGGCGAATCATTCCTACTCTGAGAGTCGTCCATCACTGAACCTGACTCTTGAATCTCCATCTCAGAAATTATAGAACCCTCATCCCTTTCCCCCGGCCTTTCAGGAGAGGATTCCGCCGAAGCCGGGACCCCCTCATGCTGCCATGTTAAGTCCGGGATGGACGATGGGATCTCAGCGTCCTGGTGGATGTCTGCCACTACCGTTGGTGCATAAGAATGATGTGAACCGTCACGCCATGGCTGGGAGTACCTCCAAACTCTCCGGTCTTGGCCGGAACTCACTTGTGAGCTAGGTACCACACCAACTACTGAGCCCTCACTCGAGCCCTCTAGAGGGTTATAACTGCTGGTAGAACTCTCTAAAGCTGGTACATGTGAACTGATAATAATATTAGGTGACACTTTGTCCGCCGGTATATCCCCCACCACAGTCTCTGACTCCACTCCCGACCTGTCAGATTGGACATGAGACATGTCGGGAGTAGAGGCAGAAAGCGAGGTACGAGGCTCCGGCGAACGCCTGAAGGTCTTTCGTACATGAGTATCTTTTTTAGAAGACTTGTGACTTCGCCTCGACTTTGATTTACCACTAGGACTATCCTTGGTCTTCTCCTCCTTGCACTTCTTTCTCGCAGGGGAAGTAGAGTGACTATGTGGCTGCTGTCGGAGGGGAGACCTTGACCTGGACCTCGATTTTGACTTGGAAGTTGTCGCCGGGGGTGTCGGCTCTCGAGGTCTCTTAGAAGTGCCGGAGGAGAGAGTAAGCACTGTAGCCTGCCCAGTCTCAGGCGACTTACGCACATTTACTTTACTTCTAGAAGGGGGACGTTTAAGTGGGGGATACTGAGCAATCAATCTGTCCCACAGAACTACGTTATCACACTGCAGGGCTTTATGAGCCACTGACGTAGCATAAGTAGATAAAAGCTGTTTGACCTCGCACAATGCAACCGCCGCGGCCAAATTATCTTGTTGTAAGACTTTAGTACTCAATTGACTACAAAAAGTACAATTCTTCGTCACCCACAGACCCCTTGACCGGTCCAAGCATTTGACGCATCTGATGCATAGAGTATGGGCAAATATAGGGATCCCTGAACAAGAGGGTGTTAGGCACAGAGCAAAAACAGGGTCTAGTGGCGCCATGACAGAGACTGCGAAGAGCTAACCCACCCCCGGGCTCCTTCTGGTCCTCTGTTGACCCGCCGGAACTCCGCCCTGGAAAAAAGAAAATTTCCAGGAATTAATGCTCATAAGGTTACCCCAAGATGTTCTAACACAAGTGTTAATGAACCGCCGGGCAACAAGACGTAATACACCACTATTACCTCTTGTTACCCTGTAGGTTCTTATGTAAAGATTTTAGAATACCTTTACTTGTCCAAAAGATTTAAGCACATCCTCCGACAAAATATAGAGACGAGCATGTCGTTATAAATGACGCAGTCTTCCCAGTGGTATTTTTGGCCACCGGAAACCCATATTAAGACGCCGGCCTCCTTATTATATCGCAGTTAAAAAGGAGGTAAGCTTATCTTAAACGTTTTTTATCTGACTTCCCTCGAAGCCTTCATAGATCGCCGTATTTTGAAGGCCTCGATACCCAATTGTATCCCTCAATTGTCTGGCTAACTCCACCGAATTGCAAATCCGTTAATCCCACCTCCCCAAGGTTCTACCGCCGGGTGTGAAAGTAATTTAAATGTTAACCCCAATTGTTCCTATCCCCACTTCTTTGCAAAAGATCACCGGGGTGGAAAGACCAAACAAACAAAACAGCCTAGTTTTTCAATGGCTTTGCAAAAACCGGGAAAAACTATACTCCACCGGTGTCCGTATGAACACCTAGTGAAACGGGTATAGCCATCCCGCCGGGAAACACCTAGTAAGCCTGAACACAGGCTCCACCTCAGAGACGCAGTCCTGGAGAGCCCTCAGGCCACCACTCGCCGGGGGAAACTAGCCTATTTTAACCACGCGTGATATAAAACTCAGCAACCAGCCGGATTTTTTCGGTGCAATCGAAAAAACCCGCCGGAAAAGGCAACCCACACTAGCCAGATGCATCTGAGAAACACAATTAGGCCCCGGATTAAGCCAAAACACAACTAATCCAGGACACACATGACACGGTATTACATATTTAAATCATAAATCAATAACACTTGTACATGTAAAAATCTACGAGCGGCTGGCTAGGCCTAAGCAGACGGAAATAACACTTAATCACGTCGTAATATAAACAAAAAACACTGTAACATAGCACTACAGGAACAACCGCCATCACCACATCGTAGAAAAACTCCCGGGAGAGGGAAGCACTGACTCGGGACCTAGAAAAGCTTCACTAAGTGAAGAAAAATATGCTAGGAACGTCAGTCAACAAACAATAAGGCAACTTCATCAGAAAGACAAGAAGAAGCCTGACAACGCGTAGTTAAAGCCAACTAAATAACTAGGCTTGCTAGCCGCGAAAAATGTAACACGCGTCCACCACGGGACCACGAGGGTACACCCGAAATAGGTGTCCCAAACACACGACCCAAATACACTGAACTGCGGGAAACTGGTCCCTGACACTCCTTCTACGCATATCCTAACCTTACTCGATACATCCCAGAGTAAAGAAATGAGAAAAAACTCACTAGGGACGCAGCAAATGCGGAACCAGCGGAGCGTGGGGAGACACGTCAGGGCAGGTTGAGCGCAGAGCAGAAAAGGAAGTATGACGCCTGAAGTCAGCGTCTGGTCAAATATCCATACAAGTACATCCACGAATATATGGAAAGCTTATGAATAGTTATTCTTATTTTATTTTTATTTTTTATTTGTTACGAAGTTTTTTCTTAGTCAGAACCCAATTTTCATAATGACAGAACCATGAGTGAGGTTGCGTGCGCTCATGATGAAGGCTCCTCAATTTTTTATGCTCTGCGCGGTAGATTCAAACTACGGTAAATGAGCGTTTGAAGAGGAGGCCTTATGTAATAGGCATAATCGTCAATGATGGAGGGGCCACTAATAAATCAGATAATTACCCTGAATTGTGTTGTGGAGAAATATCTGGAGAAACAACAAAAGGTGTATGTTGCATTTATGGACTTGGAGAAGGCCTATGACAGAGTGGATAGAGAAGGTATGTGGGAAGTACTTAGAATATACGGAGTAGATGGCAAGTTGCTGAAAGCAGTGAAGAGCATGTATGAGGGTGTAAAGGCGGCAGTACGTGTGGAGAATGAGCAGAGCGAGTTCTTTGACCTGAATGTTGGGTTGAAATGGGTGTGTGATGTCTCCGTATTTATATATGGATGGAGTCATGAAAGAGATACAGGGAAGAGCAGTGGATGTTGGTGTATCGCTGAAAAGGGAGGGAAATGAGTGGAAGCTACCTGTATTGCTGTTTGCTGATGATACAGTTCTGATGAGCGATAATGAATGGGAGTTGCAGGGTCTGGTAAATGTGTTTGGAACAGTGTGTGAAAAACGGAATCTGAAGGTAAATGCGGGGAAGAGCAAGGTTATAGTTTTCGAGAGGGGTGAAGCCACAGAGTGTGAGGTGAAGTTGAATGGTCAGGCTATGGAGATTGTCAGCTCATTTAAGTATTTGGGCAGTGTGTTAAGTAAAGATGGGACTATGGATGA
Organism: Paralithodes platypus; assembly: GCA_032716605.1. Taxonomy (NCBI): domain Eukaryota; kingdom Metazoa; phylum Arthropoda; class Malacostraca; order Decapoda; family Lithodidae; genus Paralithodes; species Paralithodes platypus. The sequence continues at coordinate 55,101,981 of CM064492.1, forward strand.
AGAAGTGCGGGAGAGGGTGCAACAGGGGAAGAGGGTTGTAGGAACGCTGAAAGCAGTAACAAGAAATAGGGTGGTCAGTCTGGAAGTGAAGAAGTCCTTGCATGACAGTGTGGTAATCCCGACACTGACTTACGGAAGCGAAGCATGGACGTTCGAGAAGAGACTCAGACCAAGAGTGAGAGCGGTGGAAATGAGTTACTTAAGAAGTGCGTGCGGAGTTACATGGAGGGATAGACAGACGAATGAGGAAGTAAGAAGGAGGTGTGGTGTGGAGGTAGATGTGCTGGAAAGTGTGAAAAGGAACAACTTGAGATGGTTCGGCCATATGGAAAGAATGGAAAGCGAGAGAATGACTAAGAGGGTGTATGAGAGCGAGGTGGAAGGACAGAGAAGGAGAGGTAGACCGAACTAGAGGTGGAAGGATGGAGTGAGGAAGTATATGGATGAAGGCGGTGCTGGTTGGGAGGAGGGGCGTCGACTGACTGGGGACAGAGGTGCATGGGGGGCGGTTCGTTTGTGGCCACCCCTTCGGGGATCACGGCGTCAGGCAATAGATAGATAGATAGTTCGATTAGCTGCGGAGATGTAGAGACCAACCCCGGCCCTAGTTCAACGTTGAAGAAACCTCACCACCAAACAAGTAAGGCAGACACCGACATTTCAACAGTCCCTAGCAGTAAAATTCGTTATAATATACTGGGCCAGCAGGCACCCAAGTCTCCCGTCACGCTCCAACTCACAACCAAGACCGCAGGGCAACCGCCAGCACAGTGCCAACACTCTACCTACTCAACATTACCCTCAACTGTATCATCACTACCACAGATATCGGTGACCCAAGTAACACAACATGCAACCAGAACACCCAAACAAGCAGGAAGCTCTAGCAAACACATCGACAATGAAGTAACAGCAACGAACAAGAAAGACAACAAGAGAAACCACCCACCCCCCACAACACGACGCCTCTGCACAACAAATCAACCAAACCTACTACAACACAACCCAACACTATCGGCGATCCAGGTAGCTCAACATGCAACCAGAACAGCTAAAAAAGAAGGGATCAGTCGCAACAACATCAACAATATAGCAGCAACAACGGCCAAGAACAAGGACATCAAACAACAAATACAGGTAGGGGTGGGAGGGGGGCAAGGGGAGCCACAACCTGTCCCCATCTCACGCGCTCACACACCATCAGCCGCTCACGGCGCACAGCTGATCACCACACCGCCAGACGTACGATGAACAGTAACAGGAAAATATGTATAGTGTGCGATATTGGATTCAACAAAAGGAGTACAACGTCACAATGTAGTAGATGTAATGAAACAGTACACGATCGATGTACTTACGTTACTAGCAGAAAAGAAGTGGAATGCGATAAATGTAGAGAAGTAGCTATTAAAGGTCCTAAAATCATTTGTGAAATATGTGAATCACTCATAACAAGAAAACAAAGGATCCTAAACTGTGTTAAGTGTAAAACTGTAGCTCACATGAAGTGCATCTCTAAGAAGACCAACAGTGAAGAACGGGAATTCCTATGCAACATATGTGCCTTGCATTCATTACCGAATATTAATGTAAATGAACCAATTAGTATTAACAACTCAGAATCCAGCCAGGACACATTCAAAATCAAAGATGAATACAGAGTGTTCACCAACAAAGGGCTCCATCTTATCCACATTAATGCCAGATCAATGTACCATAAATTGTCAGAAATTAACTTGTTAGCTAATAAGGCCAAAGCTTCAATAATTGCAATCACAGAAACCTGGCTGGATTCAAGTATAAACGATGGTGAAATAAACATTCAAGGTTTCAATATGGTTAGGAATGATCGCAATAGGCATGGGGGAGGAGTATGTCTGTATGTAAAAAACAACCTCACACACACAACTAGGACCGACCTCCATGTAGAAAATCACGAAGCTCTGTGGATCGATCTACACCTGCCGAGGACAAGACCCATCACAATTGGGGTATGCTATAGGCCACCAAACGACACACAATTCTTGACCAAATTTGAACGAACTTTGTCATCGCTAGACCCTCGGAATGAATCCATTATACTAGGGGATTTTAACCTGTGTTACAAACAACGAAATGATAGGCTTGTACGAGAATATAGGCATATACTGACAATGCACAATCACAAACAACTCATCACAACCCCCACACGTATCTCTGAGAACACTGCCACAATAATAGACCACATAAACTGTAACAGAGAGGACAAAATATCCCAATCAGGGGTTATACAGACTGGGATAAGTGATCACTTCGTCACATATTGCACACGAAAAACCACAAAAATTACCCTAGAGAATCACAAGGTTATCAAAACAAGGTCACTCAGAAACTACAATAAAGAAACATTTCTGGACATTTTATGGAATACAGACTGGTCTCCAGTGTTTGGAAGTACAAACGTTAATGACGCATGGGTTGGCTTCAGAACCATCATCACAAACATTCTAGACGAAATAGCTCCTCTGAAAGACATACGAATTAAAGCAAGGTCAGACCCATGGATCAACAATGACATACTACACCATCTGGAACACAGAGACAATCTGTTAAAAAGGCTAGCGAAACATAGACAGGATCAAGGTCTGAAACATGAGTTCAACAGGGCCAGGAATAAACTAAGTAGGAAAATAAAATCAGCGAAAACTAATTATTTTCACAATAAGGCAGAGGAATATCAGAATAACCCAAAGAAACTATGGAGGCACCTAAAAACAACAGGCTACAGCAACAAGACAAGGGATTCGTCTAACACTAATATTGCTCTCACCATTAATGATCAGGTTTGCCACGATAAACGACAAATTTCAACCTACTTCAACTTCACCTCCATAGCAAACACACTTGCACAGAACCTACCTCAACCTCTCAATAAATACACGACAACAACGGCCACCTTTCGAAATTTCTACAGAGATAAAGACATACACCCGAACACATTTAGATTGCAAAATGTTACACCAAAATACACTTTTGATGAGCTGTCTAACCTAAATGTACATAAAAGCACAGGACCAGACAAAATTCCTGCCAAATTTCTACGAGATGGAGCCACTGGTATAGCAGGCCCCCTAACCCACATCATCAACTTGTCAATTAACACCAACACTGTACCTGCTGAACTGAAGGAAGCTATTGTAACCCCTCTATTCAAGAAAGGAAATAAACTAGAAGTTGGTAACTACAGACCAGTTAGCATATTATGTATTGTATCTAAAATCCTTGAAAGAGCGGTATACACCCAAATTGAACACTACCTCAAACAAAATGATCTATTCTATAAGTTTCAATCAGGTTTCAGATGCATGTACTCGACAGACTCCTGTCTCATCCACTTAACGGATCACATTCGTAAAGAAATGTCTAAAGGTAACTACACCGGTATGGTTCTTCTTGATCTACAAAAAGCGTTTGACACAGTAGACCATGATATCCTATGTAATAAACTACAAGCAATGGGCATAGGGTCTGTGAACTGGTTTAAATCTTATCTTAGTGGAAGAACCCAAAGAGTCAAAATTGATGATAATATATCTGATCCTATGCCAATTAACTGTGGGGTCCTGCAGGGAAGCATCCTTGGTCCCTTACTCTTTCTCTGTTATGTGAACATGGAACTGAGCGTCTCATGTAAATTATTACTGTATGCAGACGACAGCGTGCTTCTGGTTTCAGGAAAAGACCCAATAAGTATTGCCGCTTCACTTTCCAAAGAACTAGAATCATGTAGTGAATGGCTAGTGGACAATAGACTATCTCTTCACCTGGGCAAGACGGAAGCCATCTTATGTGGAACAAAACGCAAACTGAAAGACATTGTGGGCTTCTCGGTCAACTGTAATGATATTCCTATAACAACAGTGTCACAAGTTAAATATCTCGGACTAAAACTGGACGTGAGTTTGTCAGGTGAAACAATTTTGGAATCTATCCTGAGTAAGTGTAGAGCACGTATAAAATACCTGTATACTGTATACAGGTGGGATGCTTGCCCGTGGCGACCAAAAAGACCCTCTGCCAAGCGCTTGTTCAATGTCATTTTGACTATTTTGTGTCATCCTGGTACTCTGCATCATCTAAATCAGCACAGCACAAACTTCAGGTCACTCAAAATAAAATGGTTAGGTTCATGCTGAACCTAGGACCCAGATCACATGTTGGCCAGGAACAACTTCAGTCACTAGGTATGCTCAATGTCTCTGACAGGGCCAAACAAATCAGGCTCACTAATGCCTTCAAAATTTTCTATGACAGAGCTCCAGAGTATCTAAAGAATGATTTTGTTAAAGCAAATGAGAGGAGTGGACATAATACAAGAAACAGGATGTTTAATTTTAAGGTCCCGAGAATCCAAGGACAGGGTAAGCAAACATTCTTCTTCACCGCCATCAAAGACTGGAACGACCTACCCCAGTCAGTCCGTGAAAAGAGAACACTGTATTCCTTCAGACGTAGCCTGAAGGAACACCTGAACCGGACAGCTGCGAGAAGGGAGCACCAAGCTTATGTCTACTACTAAATGCGACATAAGAGATAGACAAACCAAACTGAAATTATTACTGATTACGGATTACTGATATTTACTATAGGATGTAAGGTATCTTAAAATAACCCCCTAGAAATACTTTCTCTAAAGTATCTATTTCTTTATCCTCCCCTTTTTCCCCAGCTAACTTAATCCCATAAGGACCCCAATGGAAATACGCCTTACGGCCTTATTGGGCTATCCTTAGTTGGAATTATGCAAGGCTGGTACATGTCATATTTGTAACATACTATATGGTACCAACTCTGTAAATTGCTAACTGAATAAATATTATTATTATTATTATTATTATTATTATTATTATTATTATCAGTAAGAATATTCAAGCTGTAAGCATCGCTAATCAGTAAAACTGCAAGCTGAAATATGATATAGCTCACACACAAGTATATATTATCCAAATGCAACATAATTTTATCCATAAAAAAAAAAATCAATTAATCAATTAACCTTCTCACGACCATATGACGCAGAGGTTGCCAGATTAGCAATAATAAATAGAGTTCTCTCACTCTTATAATACCTCTCCAAAATTAGTTTTCTGCCCACAGCTAACTCAAAGACAACTGCAGAGGTTAAAGGTGGGGGCTCATGGGTTGAGGTAAACATGGAAAAATAATCACCAACCTGCATATAATTATCTTGTAAAATGCAATGTCACTGAAATAATTATTAACAATGGTATAAAGGATTTTGCGGATCGTCTATACCGGGCCTGTGACGTCATAGTGACGTCACACCAGTATCCTTAGCCTAGACTGGATGGTGGACTTATACTCTTGTGACGTCACAGGCCTGGTATAGACGATCCACAAAATCCTTTATACCATTGTTAATAATTATTTCAGTACCATTGCATTTTGCAAGAAAATTATGTACAGCTTGGCGATTATCATTCCATGTTTACCTCAACCCATGAGCCCCCACCTTTAAAGTAACTAAACTAAAGGTTTCTAAATACCCCTGATGGTAACAAAGGCTTTAAAGTATCCCTAATAGGCTCAAAATTGCTTCAAGAACGTAAGAGGGTTAATCAATATCTACAGCTCGAAACTTACAAGTGGTCAGTAGGAAAACTTAAGTTGGTCACAATGTCTGACTTTGATTCATGTGATTAATGGAGAGAAACAAGGCATCATGACCATCCAAAATCTTACCCTGGCTCTTCATTGTCCTCTAATATCTTTACTGTTTGTACTTGTTGATCTTTGATAACCTCAATGGAACTCTCCTCCAAACAACCCACCACACCATCCTACAACCATAACCATTGAGGAACATTCATTCCTAATGGACCGAGGAAGGGGTGGACTGAGGAAGGGGTGGACCGAGGAAGACCTGGGATCGGACTATACGTGCCGATTTCAAATCCAAAAACTTGACAAGTGAAGCAGCCCTTAACATGGTTGCCTGGAATGCCGCCATTAGGACAAGAGACTGAAACTGCACGTATGTGTGGAGCACTCAGTCTTAAAATTTTATGTATGTATGTATGTACTGTAATTGAGTTTTATGAAACTTGAGTCCCTGAAAAATAGTGCTGCAATGTTTAAGCTCTCTTTTTTCCTACCAGGTAAACTTCACTTCAACTTTATTTGCGCTGATCAGAGAAAATCTATGCATCAAGATGAGACCTGCAGAAGAGCAGGACCGAGCTGACCTGGAACTCAGGGCCACTATAAAGAAAATTTGGCCCATTCAAGCCAAAAAGAATATTAACCTCATAGTGCCTCCGGATGATGGTAAGTACGAGCTTGCTGGCTCCTACCGGGCTTTTATACAGGGATAATATTGTCTCCTCAGTTTCCATATTTCAAGTAAAAAATACTGCACTCTCAAATGGCCAGAGCAAAAACTGTCACAACCAAAATGGCCACAGCAAAACTTACACAGACTAAAATAGCTACAGTTTCCTAATCTAATTTACCATTATGTAACCTAATTAAAGCTTAAACTAATCATATCTAACATGGCCTATTTAACTCCCTCAGCCAGATCAGGGAAACTTATTGACCTATGGACAGACTACACTATTGTTGTGAGGCGCGGCCAACATAAAAATCTTATCGCTCGTTTTTCACCCACAAATATCACCCCAACTGCATTTAAATACACTTTAAGAGATAGAGGGAAGTCTATACAACAATATTTCTATCAACAAAAAACAGTGTATCTATAATGGTTATCGTATACAATTATTATTCGTAAATATTTCTGCTGCAAATTGTGATTTTTGTCACTTTACTTTCCGAAACTTACTAAATAACTTATTTTTATTTTCATACTAAGTCACAGCTATTTTTTCCGCTGAACATGATGATGGTGTTTAGAATATTCTATCATCAATATTGGATTTCATAGAAATAAATCTTTACGATAGTTTTTCGCTTTTATAGAATCCTTGCCGCACCAAAATATTCACTCTCAGTTGGTTTTCACCCATAATATTTTTTTTTTATTTTTTTTTTATGAACGGCTAGAGGAAACGTTCTTATATAAGATTTCATAGAAAAAATAATAATAATATTTGGTATATTCATGCGAAACGGCATGCATTATATCTCAAGAACTGGGCAGTGTTATAACATATTTGTTGTTTGTACATATATATGTATTATGTATGTTGCTTCGTAGTATACTATAAATGGAAAATATACTTGGTAAATGAATAATTAGAGGGCATCTGTGGACTCACTTTTACAATTTCCCAGCTCAGCTGGTGGGCGACGAGTGGAAGTGAGTCGAGTTGTATACTGTTATTCTATTGGTCAATAAACTGGGTGTGACGTCACGAGCGATGATGGTATATGAATGGTTGTTGTGGGAGTACGTCACTGTCTAGACGGTGACGTCACAAATTCTCGCAACATTTTAACGGGTGTAGAAATACACGTCAGTCCATGTAATGAGCCTCTTTTGTTTCTCAATCCCTCTACGACGTCACATTGATTCATTTATTATCCTTGGTGTTTATAATCTCTCGGATTCGGGCCAGTCGGCCATATTTGAAATGGTGGAACTGTTGTTCAATGAATAGTGAAGTGTTTTTGCTTTATGAAAACACCTACAACATCTTCTATTTAACGGGATTACCAACGGAGCTTCCAGCGGAATTGTGTTAATTTGGCTACAGACCATTAGGTTAGGTTAGGTAAGGTTGTTAGGTTACGCTAATATTACCCCTTATTTTCGTCTTTTACCCCTCAATTTCCCTGTACTTCATAGCCCTTCCCACTATCGGGGGCCGTATCTTAAGATCGTAATTGTTTAATCGAAGTCCTCTTTTTCTAGTTATTAAAAACGTATTCTATGGTGTATTATATGATATATAGAAGGAATAGAACTGTTCAAATTACCTGGGAAGTGTATATTAAACAAAATACAAAACTTTGAATAATGAGGTAAGAGATAGGCTATGTGTTTTTTATCACTTTTCAACCCAAGACCAGCGGGGGTCTGGGGGCAGCAGCCCCCAGGATGCCCAGGTTACCTTAGGTTAGGTTAGGTTAGGTTAGGTTAGGTTAGGTTAGGTTAGGTTAGGTTAGGTTAGGTTAGGTTAGGTTAGGTTAATGACCAGCTATGTAAATACAGTAGTGAACATTTGGTTCAGTCTGTGCTCAAAAATCCATTTTCTTTAGGAGGAGGCCATACACTAAACAATTACCGTGATGTTGAAACATTATCTGCAATTTAGCCATGTTGATTAACTCTTAGCCCACTTAACCCCTTCAGACTCATATGACGCAGAGGTTGGCAGATTAGCAATAAGAAATACAGTTCTCTCACTCTTATAATTAACTCTTTTGCCGACCGTCAATCTTTTATGAATTAGGCTAAATACCAAACCAGCGGGTGTGGGGGGGCGGCAGCCCCCACCTAATATACTAGGTTAGGTTAGGTAAGGTTGTTAGGTTACGCTAATATTACCCCTTATTTTCGTCTTTTACCCCTCAATTTCCCTGTACTTCATAGCCATCCCCACTATCGGGGGCCGTATCTTAAGATTGTTGGATAATGGGGACAACTTTTTTTCCGGAGATTCTAATTAATGACAACCACTGTATAATGATGAAAACTAGCTAAAACCCCCCAAAAAAAATCACGAAATAAAAGTTGGCCAGGTTCCTGGATATGTTCCTTAATTTGCATGAACAAATTGTAATAGGCCTATAGAAACCTAATAAATCATATAAATAACAAATCCACAAAAATACAATCATTGAAAATAGCTGTGGTCTGTCTCCTTAATATTGACCGAAAAAACGCCCATTCTAATTAATCTCAGAGCTCTTTCGGACAGTCACAGTTTACAAACGGCTTCTGTATGCAGTGTAATCAATATTTACCCCCTGCTGGCAACATAGATGACGATTTCAATAATTCATGGGGGGGTGAGGGGGGGCAAAGCCCCCCCTCAACCCATCGTGTATCCAACATTGGCATTATAACTAAGACCATGAATACACTCATTTCTCAAAATCTGGAGGAAAAAACATAACAAATATGGATGCGAGCCTATTCCCTATAATTACTAATATATCCGTTCATCTTGGGACGATATCGCTACTAATATACTAATTAGTATTGATAAATAGAAACGGTTTGAATATCAAGACGCAAATTACACAGTGCACTAATGACATTATAATACACGTTGTGTGAAACATATACACCGCTGATGTTAAATTAACCGGGTGTAAAAATAAGCGGGTGTAATGACGACATGTTGGCCGAGGGCTGGAATGACGTCATCGCTGAGGCCCGCCTTGGCTGATGACGTCACGATAATCAACAACCAATCACAAGCAAGGATACACAACGTCTTGGCTTGGTTAATCAAGATGGCTATATTCTAGTTAATCTCCGTGTTTCAACCCCTCTCTTTCCCTGATATATTTCATACCCTCCCCAGCTATCGGGGTTTAGTATTGTTGAGGTAAGTGAAGAAAATAACTAAGAGATGTGAGGATATAAATAAGGATCCTTAGTTAATGGGCAAACAAAATACGGTGACTACCGCTACATAGGATCTTACCTAATATTTTTCCCAAATATTTTTTGTCTGTCGCCGCCGTCACCGACTGGTATATATTTTCTCTTCACTTCATGGTCTATTATCAAATCATTTAACGATCGATAGTTTTTAGATATTCATTTTGTATATCGGCAATGAATACAGATTGTTATTTTCAAAGAACCAGCTCTCTACGACTAAAACTTGATTTTATATAAATATTTTCATATGCCTATACCTTACAACGAAATAATTTGACCGTACGTTACCTTAACCCTGTCACGCTCATATGACGCAGAGGTTGCCAGATTAGCAATATGAAATAGAGTTCTCTCACTCTTATAATTACCTCTCTAAAATTAGTTTTCTGCCCACAGCTAACTCAAAGACAACTGCAGAGGTTGAAGTAGCTAAACTAAAGGTTTCTAAATACTCCTGATAGTAACAAAGGCTTTAAAGTATCCCTAATAGGCTCAAAATTGCGTCATATGTCGGAGAGGGTTAACCTTGACCGTTGAACGTAATACCTTAACCCCATATGTATTGACGATATCCAAGCACTTTTCAGTAATGCTATACATTATCACTTATTATAATGTAAAACTTGCAAAATAAACAAACCAAAACTGGGACGATACAATATAAATGCAAAAGAACTAATCAAAATCGCTATGTGGAAATAACGCTTAATTCAATTCAATTCATAGTTCTTTATTCACATTAAAAATGTACATTGTAATTCAACACTCAGACACACACATCACCCACAATAAATATGCATAGTATATTAGACAATATTTAAAACATATTTCAATTAAATTCATTAATCCAGATAATCATTCTGTACATAGTTGGTTTATGATAAGAACACATTCTTCCCGAGATAAAATGCCATCACCTTTATCCCTCATAAAATAAATTTTTGAAATAAAAGAACACAATCACATAAAGCCACTCTTTGACGATATATCCAGGGGGCGGCCATCTTTAAATATCCCCCGCAAGCGTGCTGCCCGCATGGCTGTCTAGGTTAAACTGAGGTTTTTGGGTTTCACAGCTTACTCGCTTAGGGATAGTTTTACCTTACAGTGTTTTAAGTTACCTCACGTTAATCCTTAGATTTTCAAGAACAGTCTGCTGAAAAGATTGTATAATAAGTTTGCTAGGCTTCCACAAAATGTTCATTAGTTTCACCCCGATTACAGTATACACGCGATTGCGTCCAAATCGGTGTTTGGTCCAAACCATTTATACACGCGATCGCGTCATATCTGACTGAGGGAGTTAATTCCTAGACCATTTAGTATTATGGTAATATCGGTTATGGCAATTCTGGTTGTGACCATATTGGAGAGTGGCTGTTCTGTCCTGCCTCTAGTTAAGTAATAATAGTAGATATATTGATGATCTTGTTTGTAATATGTTAAATTTTAACACCTCCCGAGCGGCTAGTTTTGTAACACTACTACCTCCCAAGCGGGCAGATTTACCCTAAACGAGCTTCATGCCATGCTCTTTTTCATGCATAAAGAAGAGCCAGAATGACACCTGAACCATCCTTGTACATTCTTCAACTGAACATAGATGGCATCAACACAAAGAAACACGAACTCTCACACTTCATCAAACGACACAACATACACATTGCCATCTTACAAGAAACAAAACTCTGCACAACACAAAAAACACCCACATTTCATAATTTCACCACCATCAGACAAGACCGGGCTGTCGGCGGGGGCGGTGGACTCATCACCCTGGTACACAAAGAAATATCATACATAGTAACCAGTGTACAAACCAAATCCCTCCTCCCCCCAAATGATAACACAACAGAAATACAATCAATTAAAATACGCACTGGCAACAAATCCAACATAACCATCATAAACACATACATCCCTCCCCAAACATCCCCTACAGTACCAAATGAATACAGACCACACTTACAACACATCACAAACACCCCACACATCATCCTGGGTGGTGACTTCAACGCCAAGACGTCGGCCTGGTTTGTCGACAACCCCGACACAGACAGAGGGCTGGTACTACAAAACCAAACAGATAACCTCATCATCCTTAACGACATCCATCAACATACCCATATTCCTCACCAAGCCCTCTATAACCCATCATCTCCAGACATCACCTTTTGCTCCCCAGAACTCGCCCCCACAACATCCTGGAGGGTGGTCAGAACCTTAGGCTCTGACCACCTCCCGATCATTATCACCACCAAAACCAGACTCACCCCAGCCAGCCACAAACACACATACACCAATTATAAAAGAGCTAACTGGGAAGCATTTACAAATGAGACAGAACAACACTTCACAACTCTAAACAGTACACCCATCACTAACATCAACAATGTTGTACACATACTCAATAAAACTATCCAAAACGCTGACAAGAAACACATTCCAAGAGGTAACAGAAAAAGACACAACCCCAACTTCACACCAGAAATTCAAAACCTCATCAGACAACGCGACACACTGAAACACTCCCCAGCACCCCACACACAAGACATCACACAACAAATTCAAGCACTCAACACCCAAACTAACAACAAAATACAAGAACAACAAAAACTAAATTGGAATAACTTCCTACAAACACTTGATCACAAAACAAACCCCAAAAAACTCTACAAAACACTAAACAGCATCACACTTTCCAACAGCAACACAACACAATCACATGCTGCAATCACAACAACAGACTCTACTCCTTCATGTAAACAACAAGCAAACACTCTCATCAATCACTTCTCACATGTCAGCCACCTAAAACCTCACAAAGACGACCGACGTGTCATCCGACGTAAGAGACAATTCCCCACAGACCCTGACTATACACCCTTCACCAATCACCAGACAAAGCATATCATCAACAATCTCAAGCACTCACCCGCCTGTGGCCTAGACAACATAAGCAACATACACCTCAGACACCTGGGACCACAAGGCATACAAACACTCACTAACATATCAAACTACAGCTATTCACACAACACAATACCAGACATTTGGAAGCATGGTATCATCATCACATTCCCCAAACCCAACAAAGACCCCACGCTACCCTCCTCGCACCGCCCCATCACACTCCTTTGCTCCCCCTCCAAAGTCATGGAACGCCTAGTATTACAACTAATTACACCCGACCTACCCCTAGCTCCAACACAACATGGCTTTAGGCCACTGCACTCCACAAACACTCTTCTCACAGACCTTACACAAAGAGCTTTTGACGGCATCAACTCAGCTAGACCACCACACAGATCACTATTAGCCACACTCGACATTAGTAAAGCCTTCGATGCCATCCCCCGCCACAACCTAACAAACAAAATCTACAACACAAACATGCACAACAACACAAAAAGGTGGCTGGCCAACTTCCTAGCAGGCAGATGTGCACACGTATCTTTTGCCGGTCAGTCATCTAAAATCAGAAACTTTCCAAACGGAGTCCCACAGGGATCCGTCCTATCGCCCGCACTCTTCAATCTGTACATGCACGATATAACTACACCCAATACTCCCCAAATAAACTTAGCCTCCTATGCAGATGACATAACACTCACATGCACACACCATGACCCAAGAAGAGCAACAGATCTCCTTCAACCCTATCTCAACACACTATATGGCTGGTGCACTACAAACAGACTGAATCTAGCCCCAGCCAAATCCACCGCAACCCTGCTCACAAGCTGGACAGGTGAACACGAATACATCCCTCAACTCACCATAAACAACACACCCCTAACACATACACACACACCCAAAATCCTAGGAGTAACATATGATACTCATATGACATTCAAACAGCACACCACAAACATTAAAAAGAAACTGACACCCAGACTTAACGCCCTCAGGTCACTTGCTCACACAAAATTTGGACACAACAAAGAAACTACCACCACAGTATATAAACAATACATAAGATCAGTAATGGAATACGCAAGCCCAGCCTGGGCTTCTAACCTAGCTGAAACACATCATAAGACCTTACAGACTATCCAAAACAAAGCCCTGAAGATCATTACAGGCTGCACAGCTACTTCACCCACAGATCATCTACATCAAGAAACCAAAATCCTCAAAGTCAAAGACCAACTGGACATGAGAGGCACTCAATTCCTGGCAGCAGCCTCCACGAACCAAGACCACCCACTAAACTACATGGCAACACACCCACAGACACCAAGAAATATCAAAACAACACCCAGCACACGGTATCACACACAGTTATTGTCCTCTCTCCCTCCCTGCCCACCCCGAACCAACTTCCAGAAGCACATCCATACTCATATCTCTCGCCAATCCATCCACTCACTCACGGACAACACGCAGCTGCATGCACGACCTCCCGAAATCCATCCTTCCGAATCCTCCCTCCCTCGCGAGGACAGAGTCCATCTGGCCAGGCTGAGATGCGGACACCATCCAGCTCTCCTGAGCTATCAGAAGAGACTGGATGACTCCGTTGTCGACGCCTGCCCGGGATGTAACACAGCACCCCATACCATTAAACACATCATAGAAGACTGCATTTCACACAACCACTTACGCCAACAACACAACCTACACTCAATGAGAGCTCTGTGGGAAAGCCCGATCGTGGCCATGGCCTTCCTCAGGGACTCGGGGCTGTTCGGCCAGGCAGCTTAGGGAACAACAACAACAACAACAACAACATGACGATGGTGCATTGTTATATGTGCGATCAGTTTGCTTGGGAAACAAATTGACTTGCTCATGTAGTTGTGTACACCTTATGTGGTGGATTGTGTTCTTTTATTTCAAAAATTTATTTTATTAAGCGTTATTTCCACATAGCGATTTTGATTAGTTCTTTTGCATTTATCTTGTATCGTCCCAGTTTTGGTTTGTTTATTTTGCAAGTTTAACATTATAATTTTATGGTGATGTTGTTGTATACCGGTACCTTGTACTGTAGTCGGCATTCATTCTACACAGCCTGTAAGGTAGGAGAATGTATGCAGGCTAGAGTACTGTACACAAATATGAGGATAGTGAGATAGATGAGTATGGTTTCATTGTGTGATAGTTGAAAAATGAGTACTGAGAAAGAGATTGGTACAGTAATAGAAACATTGGTGTGGTAATGCTAACTGTTAGGTGGAGATGTAGGAATGTTGTGTGAGTATGGGTACGTTAATTGGGTAGGAAAGTTACTAGCATGATTGGGGGAGGTAGTGCACTTAGGGGTAGACAGAAAGGAAACATTTGAGAGAAGTACACTCGACCCTCCATTTCCCGGACTATAAAAGGGGGCTCCTGGTCTGGGAACCGCAAAAGTCCGGGAACCTAACAGTCCAGGCGCACTGTGGCACTAATTTTCTAGTACAGTAATCACCCCCTTAACCAGCCTGCCATTATATGAACCTCGCCAATTCCCGGACAGGTCATGGGAGATAAAAAAGAGATAAAGTACAGTTTTTGTTTATGACTTTCAAAGCATTCCAATTTTAAGCGTGTTTATCACCTCAGTGACTAAGCTGACACCAGTCTCCCCTGAGGCTTTTATCATCTCAGCGACATTGTCAGAGCACCCTGGAGCTTTACCGTCCTTCATTGTATTGATTGCGTCGCTCACTACAGCTGGTGCTATCAAAGGAGGGGGTGCAGATATTGGTTTTTCGATACCAAGCTGTTCCTTATCCCATTCAAACTCTACATTTAGCAATCGTTCATAGTGTGCCTTCCATGCTTCTCTGATTTTATTTTCTGCATACACAATCTTCCCATTATCGTTTCTAACACACTGTTCACCTATATGTCCCTACTGTAATTTTTAACTCGCCTAGCTAGGTTGAAGATCCCATTGGGATTGTCAGTGTTACACACTTGTTCGAGGACCAGGCCCTTAATGCCTTTTTTAGCATTGTAAATAACAGTTTTGGCAGTTCGTTTAGCTGCCTGGTATTCCTCCTTGCTGCCTCCCTTCTTCCATGCTTTGAAGCATATCCTTTTCTCTTTCACAGCATGTTTTACCTCATCGTTCCACCACCAGGAGGGTACATGTGTGAAAGAATGGGAATGTGGAATAGGTGTGTGTGCTGGAGAGAATGAGAATGAGAGAGCGAAAGAAGGTGCGTGTTTGTAAGTAACAAGTGGAAGGAGCGTGTAAGGGACTATAGTTATGTGGGTGCAAGGATTGTGTGGGTAGGAATGAAAGTAGGAATAGAAACGTGGGTGGTTGTGTGTGTGTATGCTCCGACATAGGATAAGCCTGAAAGAGAGAAAGAGGAGTTCTGGGTGAATGTTCAGGCATGCCTGGATAAGTTTGGCAAGAGTGAAAGAATATTTCTGATTGAGGATATGAATGGGAAGGTGGGTGATAGTAAACTAGATGGGGTGGTGGGAGGGTGGAGTGTACTATCAGAGGTAAATAGGAATAGCAGTGCACTTGTGGACGTATGTGTGGGGAGGAGGCTGTTGATAGCCAACTCCTTATTCTGACACATAATGATACACAGGTACACATGGAAAGTGTAGTGGAGGAGGGAGAGAGACACAGTGGAACGAAAGGCACTGATTGCTTATATATGTGTGGATGAATGAATGAATGAAGAATTTTGTGCTAGATACTAGGGTATATAGGGGTATGGGGGGGGGGGGGGTTGTCTGACCATTATGTAGTAGTAGCTAAAATTTGGGTACAGAAGAAATGAGTTAAGAGAGCTAGAGTGAGGCGGGATGGAGGTGGAGTGGTGATAAGGGTGGAGAGGGTAGAGGAGGAGGAAATCAGGGAAAAGTTCAAGAGAGCAGTAGAAAGATGACTATGTAGGCTTGAATTGGAGGGTATAGAGGAAGTGGAAGAGGTGAGCAAAGTGTTTAACTCCTTGTGACATATATGACGCGATCGCGTCATATGGAACTTATGACCAAAAACTCATATGACGCGATCGCGTCATATGGACTTATCTACATGCCTCTCCAATAAGTCCATATGACGCACTAGCGTCATATGGAGCTCAGTAAGTCCGGTAAGTTAGATGAAGATCTGTCGGTTGGTGGCAACCCCAGGTTCCTCCGACAATTCTAACGGCCAGCAGTGGGGTTTTGACAGTTGTGTGGTGCAGTGGCAATGATACCGGGTGCCCGCCTCTGTGGACTTACTGGAACATAATATGTCTGAAGGAGTTTTAAGGAAGAGATGTGTGCAGCATGTGAGGAGGTATGTGGAGTTAGGAGAAGAGGGAGGGTAGTGAAGGGTACAGCATGGTGGACGGAAGAGGGAAAAAAATACTATTGAAGATAAGAAGAAAGCATATAGAAAGTGGTTGGGTAGTAAAGGGAATGAAGATTTGGAGAGACAGAAAAGGGAAAGATACTTGGAGAAAAAGAGAGTGGTGAAGAGAGTAGTGAAGGAAAGTAAGAAAAGAGTAAATGAGGAATTTGGAAGGAATTTAAGTGTAAATTGGAGGCAGTGTAAGAAACTGTTTTGGAAAGAGGTCAAGAAAGTTAGGGAGGGTGTGAAAGATAAGAATAGGCGAGTGTTAGCCGAGAAGCAAGAGAGAGTCAAGAGATGGAGGGAGCACTTCAATAAATAGTTGAACGTAAGGAATGAAACGCCAGCAAATATAGTTGAATTGGGTATGGGAGGGAGAAGAAGAGAAGTAGTGGAGGAGGAGGTGGGGATCAGAAGGTCAGAAGTGTGTGAAGCCTTGAAAGGAGTGAAGATGGGGAAAGCATCAGGAATAGATGGAGTATGTGGGAAAATGCTGTAGTATGGTGGTGAGATAGTGATTTAATGGGTATGGAAAATGTGTAAAATAGCATGGGAGAAGGGAAGTGCGCCTGATAACTGGAAGACAGGCATAATAGTCCCCCTGTATAAGGGTAAAGGGAAAAGTGGAGTGTGTGGTAATCACCAGGGGATATGTCTTCTAAGCGTAGTAGGGAAGATGTACCGTAGGGTAGTGATTGAGAGAGTGAGAGCGAGAACGGAGAAATGGGTGGGTGACTAGCAGGGCGGGTTTAGGATGGGAAGAGTATAATTTATGTAGACCTGATTTTTGCCTTGAAATGTGTTGTGGAGAAATATCTGGAGAAGGGACAAAAGTTGTATGCTGCCTTTATGGACTTGGAGAAGGCCTATGACAGAGTTGATAGAGAAGGTCTGTGGAAAGTACTGAGAATATACAGAGTAGATGGCAAGTTGCTGAAAGCAGTGAAGAGCATGTATGAGGGTGCAAGCGTCATTACGTGTGGAAAATGAAAAGAGTGAGTTCTTTGATCTGAATGTTG
This sequence comes from Paralithodes platypus, assembly GCA_032716605.1. Taxonomy (NCBI): domain Eukaryota; kingdom Metazoa; phylum Arthropoda; class Malacostraca; order Decapoda; family Lithodidae; genus Paralithodes; species Paralithodes platypus. Next base: position 55,119,874 of record CM064492.1, read on the forward strand.
GCTTAAAGCAAGGGTGTGTGATGTCCCCATGGTCGTTCATGGATAGAGTCATGAAAGAAATACAAGGAAGAGCAGTGGATGTTGGTGTACCACTTATAAGGGAAGGAAATGAGTGGAAGTTGCCTGTACTGCTGTTTGGTGATGATACAGTTCTGATGAGCGATAGTGAATAGGAGTTGCAGCATCTGTAAATATGTTTGGAACAGTGTGTGGAAAATGGAATCTGAAGGTAAATGCGGGGAAGAGTAAGGTTATGGTCTTTTAACCCCTTATTGGCGGCGCTCGACTTAAGTCGTGCACCAATTTGCAGCAAGTTAGGAGCATTATTAAGGCTTTTAAAGGGTTAAAATTGAGTGCAAATGGCCGGGAGCGCAGCGGGCCAGACAGCCGATTCCCAGGGCTTACCGCCGCCCATTAACTCATGTTCCCTGTGTTCTCGAGAGGCCGGCAGTGTAGCCAGTAGTGAGCATAGCTGGGAAAAATATACCGATATATGTTAAACTCCCATGTTCGTGGCATCACTGCAAGAGAACCACGAGTGCTACGTAGCTCGTTCTGGTCTCATTTTGAAGCTTTTAGTGCCTAGTTTTTTGCTAAATATTTTTTTTTCATGCAGATGCTTGATTTATCATGCAGGAGGGCCTGAATATGCCCAAATGAGCCCAAAACACCCTGCTAGACAAGGGTTAAAGGGGTGCAGTCACAGAGTGTGAGGTGAGGTTGAATGGCCAGGCTATGGAGAATGTCAGCTCATTTAGGTATTTGGGCAATGTGCTGAGTAAAGATGGGAGTATGGATGAAGAAGTGCGGGAGAGGGTTCAACAGGGGAAGAGAGTTGTAGGAATGCTGAATGCAGTAACAAGATATAGGGTGGTCAGCATGGAAGTAAAGAAGTCCTTGCATGATAGTGTGGTAATCCTGACATTGACGTACGGAAGTGAAGCATGGACGTTGTTGGAGAGACACAAACCAAGAATGAGAAGGGTGGAAATGAGTTACCTGAGAAGTGTGTGCGGAGTTACATGGAGGGATAGACAGATGAATGAGGAAGTACGAGAGAGGTGTGGTGTGAATGTTGATGTGCTGGAAAGTGTGAAAAGGACCACCTTGAGATAGTGTGGCCATGTGGAACATAAGGGAAGCGAGAGAATGACTAAGAGAGTGTGCGAGAGTGAAGTAGAAGGACAAAGAGGTATAGTAGAGGTAAACCAAGAGAGAGATGGAAGGATGGAGTTAAGAAGTACAGTATATGCGTGAAAGCGGTGCTGGATGGGAGGATGGGCGTCAACTGACTGGGGACAGAGGTGCATGGGGGCGATTTGTTTGTGGTAACCCCTTCGGGGATCACGGTGTCCGGCAATAGATAGATAGAGTCTCAGTTTGACAATGCTCTTCTTTTTCCCAGCAGAGTTAAAATATGTGGATATACAGTAACATTGCAGTACTTTTGAAATTGTTTTAATATTAAGCCTCTTTTTGGAAATGGTCTTAGTCTCCCCCAGAGAGTAAAGGTATGCGATAGGGTATACATATTATTACTGAATATTGTATTATTATTATGATATTAAAGCCTCCTTTTGGAAATGGTGTTGTTCTCCCCTGCAGAGTTAAGGTATGAGAAGCTGACTGTTGGCAAGATTTACGGTGGGCTGCTCATTCTGGAGAACTGGAAGACAACGCGTTTCGGGCAGATCCAACCAACGGGAGGCCTGGTCAGTGGTCATTGCTCTCTTGTTCATCTTATTTTATTTTGATATCAGTTTCTCCTGGATATTATTAACCAGTTTGCTGTTGTAACCTGGTAGCAAGTCTTCAAATATTCACATGAGTGGCCTCCGTTATGTATTTGATGCACTGTTTCATTGGAGGCCGCTTTCATGGAGAGTTTCCGATCAAGGTTATAGCCTGATCTTTGTTTTTAATTTTTATTTAATTATCATCGTTAATCATTTGTTTTCATTTCCTTTTTGGATACTCGAAGTCCCATTAGGAGTTTTATTTTACACTAATTCTGTGGTATATAAGAAATCTCTCCAAAACCTTACAGGATGAAAATGAGGAGGCATTGGGAATTGTAGAGAATGATGAGGAGGAGATGATTGGGGTAATGGATGAGGAGGAGGAGGAGGAGAAGTATGAGTCGACTGAGGATATTCTGTGTGGGGAGGGGGTTCAGCTCCTCAGTAACATGGAGAAAGCGCAAAACCAGATCATCGAAACGGAAGACACGGAGGAAGTTGAGGAGACAGAATTAACGCAGACCGAGGAGCAAGATTCTGAATCCGTAAGGAAGCCCTAGAGCATTTGATTTCAAAGTTGATGCGAACACGTACAGTACTCGCTGCTCCCTCCTATCCACCATTTAGGCATTTGCGCTGCTCTGTGTCTCTGTAATGCTTCTCTCCGTGTGCTTCTTCCTGGTACACTCAGGGAAATAAGTTAAGGTAGACTACCCAATTCGCATGTGGTGATAATCGATGAGAATACTACACACAAAGAAATTAGTTGTGATAGATTATTAAATTTAGTAACACAATGTGCTTTAGTTAAGGTACATTTCAAACTAAATTTATTAATCTTACTTGACTTATTATTTGTGCAGGAATTATTTTATCAACACGCATACTAATGGCATACAGTGTACAAATTGGTTGGTTTACTGTCAGTGTTGTTACCCATCCAGGACTTCCATGAACAGTGAGCAATTGAACCCCATATACAGAACGGTTGTGTTATTGTGCAAAGGCACGATCACATCCATTTCTAATTTTCAACCCAATTATATTTAGTTTTATTGCCTTTGAACTTGCAATATTAATCATCACAAGAAGGCTTTGCCATAGTGAGAAAGTTAGAAGCCCTGTCAGACCTATGACAACCTTTGTTTGTTAATAATAATGATATAAATTAAAGTTGGTGTTTCTTATTGTCTGAAGTATCAGGTGTCCACATCAGTGGATTAATTAGCTTTCATATTACATAACTATTTAAGGATCCTAAAGGTTATTCATAAGCTCTTGAAAATATCTAAATCAAAGTTCACTTGTCCAAGGGGTTGTGGATGGCAGAAGGACTTACAGTACTTGCTTTTCTTCCCTGACTGTACCATCTGAACTAACATGTAATTGACCTTTGAGTTTTGGACTATAAGGAAGTTAAGGCTGTAGATATTAATATTTAGCCGGAAGACAAGCCAGAATATGTTTGAACTACATACTGTATGCAATCACATCAATCATCATCATCATCAAATCTGACGCCCCGCTTCCAGAGGAAGCACCCCAAAAGGGATGGCCATGGCAGAAACTGCCTCCAGGCTCCCAGACATGCCCCGACTGACCCACTCCACAGTGCCATTTCCACTAAGTGGATTATGACCATGAACACTGAAGGAGCAGACCCAGAGCAGTCCCTCACCCGGGTGGCAGTTCCACCACTGTTTTACTATTTTATTTACCCCAGTGGGGCCCTGGCTGGAAGCATACCAAGCACAGGAATTTGCTGAAGATAGGAACCAGTGGTCCACTGCTCCAGAGGCTGATTGCACCACCAAAGTGGCGGGCGATGGGGTCGCCGCATCCCTACGCCGCGATCACATCAAATCGTATTCAACTTCATTTTCATCCATCCCCAACCAAGATGTTTTTGGTTTTCTGCTAGATATTCAAATTTACATCTTGAACTTCCATAAAGCCTGATATTTGCTAGTGGTCAATTATATATATATCCACAATGCGTTAGTGTGGAGTCTCACAAATCGCTAGAAGTGAAATGGTAAAGTATTGCTTGTGAACACTGTAGAGTAAAGTATATAAGACTAATCCATGCATCTGCTTATAATGTATGGATTCTCATAACAAAACATTGTATCTTAAATCGAAATTTATTGTTTGCACAAAGAAAGAAAGAGTACTGTATTTTGAACAATAAGTCACAGCGTGTAACATGTAAAGTAGCTGTAATCGTAAATGAGTATACTGCATTTCCGCATATCTTACAGTAACTAGTCATATTATCGCTATCCACACCGTATGAAGTATTTTAAAAGCACAATGTAAAATTCCCTTCCCATTGATAAATGTATGATATAAAATACATTTTGTAAGCACAGCCTCCTTTTAAGATTTTTCTTAAGGAGCACGTATTCAGAAAAATATCCTAAGAACATAACAAAAGTGCCTTGTTCGTGTCGGCATGTTTTGATGGTAACAAAACTGGATGCGTCTCAAATTAATCTTAAAAATTTATAAATAAAAATAAACTTTAATATTTATCACATAATGACATTTTAAACATTTGTGAGGCCTGTAAAGCTCCTTTTAGTATTTTTTGTTTTTCTTTTTTTTTTGTGAATACTGGCAGTACTGTACTCTGTGTAATGTTTTTCAGCACTGCCAAGTTTTTTATAGTATTTGATGGGAAAATTGCCATGTCTCTATTTTGATTACTAAGCTATTACAGATATTTTGTTGCAAAATTTGTTCTTAATTATGAAACCTTGGTATTAATATGATGCAAAGTCAAAGTAGTTTTATGTTTTTCATTAAGTACCAAGATATCAGCTGGTAAGACTATTTTCCATCAGGTGAAAAAATAGACTAGTTCAGACACAATACAGTACAGTATAGGCTACTGTAGTTGCATAAATATGTCCTTTTAATTTATTATTTTCAACCATTAATCAATCAATTAACTAGTGCTTCTAATAATTTTATGTAAAATAATATAATTTGTGTATAATTTTAGTAAGTCTTATACAGTTTACATCAATTACATGGAGAAAGATTCTAAGCTAATTTTACCGGGTAACTTGTAGGGCCCAATTTAAATGCTTTGTTACCTTCAAAATGAAAATATACTACAGTATTGAAAAGATTTATACGATCCTAGTGTATATCAAGAGATCTACAAATATGTAATCTTTCTGAGCTGTTAATTATGAATGAGAATTATTTGACCATGATTGTTGCTTCCAATTTTACTTATCCCTCTATTTTAAGTGTCAATAATCTTTGTTGCACTACCAAAGGAGGATTTATAATCAAACTTCCAATCAGTCAAGCAGTAGATTTTTGGGAAGTCCGGCTGAATTACCAAGCAAAGTTACTTGATACTGAGAAGTGAGCTTTTCAGGCCAAACAATATCCATTTTTATTCTTCCACCAAATGCTAAGAACCGTATCCATCGTAAAATTACCATTAATGACACATCTGTTTTCCACATAAACATGCCATAAGTTACAGCTCTTAGGGTCCGCAGTCTTAACCCTTTCAATCAGATTACGCCAATTATATTTCATTCTGAATGCCTCCAGATGATTTTATTCGACTTAGGAAGGACCTGTGAGAAGTAAAGGGTTAATTTAGATACTATTTAACACTTTCATGCACAGAGGTTCTTCCAAAGTTGAGTTAAACCCTCGGGCTGTAGCATTAATGAAGTAGGCCTATATATTCTTGGTGTGATTGAATTGGTTAAACATGGGAAGATTCTCACTCTGCCCTTTACCCATTGAAAATAACACAGGGATATGGAGAGTGAACGCCTCCCAATGTTAACACCTTCAGTACCAGGGCGCCTTCTTTATTTTATGCTGGTATTCAATTACTATTTAGCTTAAGAAGGCCCATTAGTAATCAGAGGGGTAATAAACAATCTCAACCTTCATTAGTAATCGGACATGTAAAAATTATCTCAATTCACCCTCATTAGTAATCAGAGGGGTAAAAATTATCTTGATTAACCCTCTGACTTCCATGTGTTCTTCTAAAGCTGAACAATATGTGAATACAATACGAATAAAGGTGTCACTGTTCTGGATGTGTTGTAAGACTATATCGCCTTTAGTCATCAGATCATGTTTTAGTGGCAGTTAAACATCTGGTGCCCCTTATTAGTATTAACTTAGTAACATTTCAGAACTAGATTTTATTTTAAATAGACACCTGTAGTACTGTTGGTAATATCAGTAGATATATATCAAGTATTTTTGTCATTTGTACAACAGTATTGAGTGAATGATTTTTAAGGTGACAAACGTATCACCAGTATAGAATTAAATTACTGCACTGTAAGACTAGTGCTAAGTAAATATGTACAGATTATTTTGTTTACAATTAGTCCGCTGTAATTTTATTTTCTAAATCAGCAAAATGAATTTACTGTTTATATTTTAAGAATAGTATTAAGCTTATACCTAGATTTTTGTTTTTCATATTAGTACATAGAAATAGAAAGCCATTTTTATGTAGTAGGATGGTATATATTAGTGCAAAATGTTGGTGGATTATACACAGTAGATGTCTTACTTCCGAACAGAACTACACTTATCCCAGACAGAGTTTAGTAGAAAAAATCATGCAAGAAAATATTTTGCATCTTTTATCAGTGTGTAGTGTTTAGAATGCTTCGTGGCTCAACATATTTTTGCTGTCAAAGAAGGCATATTAATCAGAATCAATACTGTAGTACAATTATATATATATATATATATATATATCCAATATCTAAGTTGATCTCTACACTATAATTTACAAAGGAATGATATTTATACCTTTGATTTAATATACAGTATATCAAAGAACTGGCAAAATAAATTGATTACCATCAGAATACTATTTAGTACTTTTTAATATAGGTCTGGCCACTATTTTAACACAATGACTGTGACACTTATCATATGAAAATTGCTTGGTCACCACTGTACCATACAGGGGTTTTGGACTAAAAGTGACCTTCATTCCCTGCACATTTGCATGTATAAACAAGAGCTAAAACGTATTTCAATGATATATCCCTGAAAGTAGAGGAATAGACATTTCCAATGACACCTGAATCATGTTTGTACGACCACTGGTTGCCGTGCAACAATAATGCACAGGTGACGCTAAATCGGTAAAAATTAGCGAGTTTGAGCGGTTTTCGCTATCCCCAAGTCTGTAAGGGAGCTGGAGATGTCTCCCACTGTCATAAGTCACCGCCCAGACACGGCTGGCGATGGATGGGACGGACCCGCGCTGCTTATGCTCGCTCGCCTGCCTCCCAGGCCTTGTACTACGCAGATATTCGGCAATTTTCATATGACAAGTGCCGCAGTGATGACCATATTTTTTTTATTAACAGCCCACAATCATCGAGTTAATATTCAGTATTTTTAATCAGATTTCAATACTAGTTTATTTTACAGCGTGTTGCTGAACGAACTATAAGTGTGCAAGAAGCCTTGTATAAATCTCTGTAATTAAAGTAAATTACTCCCACACATTCAGAGATGTCTTGAGGGAGAATTGGGGACTTTCAAAGCTTTCAATTTTTCAAACCACCAGATGTCATCCTCATCACTATACCATGCAGGGTTTTCCTAATTTTTGGCATTGTGTATGTATGTATGTATGTACAGTATGTACAGTCCCAAATAAGGGTGACCGCTCTCAACCCTCTAACTTACCGTCCAATTGCTCTCATCTCTTATATCTCTATAAAGCTTTTGAAACTATTTTTGCTTCCAAATTTCTTAAGCATTTCTCTTCTCATAATCTACTCTCAGATCGCCAGTATGGCTTCCGCAAGGGTCGCTCTACTGATGATCTTCTTTCATATCTTACTAACTCTTGGTCATCCTCCTTTTGGGACTTCGGTTAGACCTTTTCTATTGCGCTAGACATATTGAAGGCCTTCGATAGAGTCTGGCACAAATCTTTAATTTTTAAACTACCCTCCTTCGGCTTCTATCCCACCATCTGTGCCTTTGTCTCTAATTTCCTTTCCGGCCGTTCCATAGCTGCGGTTGTGGACGGCCATCGCTCACTTCCTCATCCTATCAACTCCGGTGTTCCTCAGGGCTCTGTCCTATCTCCTATTCTCTTTCTAATTTTCATAAATGATCTTTTCAACTGTACCTCCAGTCTCATCCATTCATATGCAGAAGACTCTACCTTACACTACTCAATTAGTTTTTTCAGAACGCCCCAGCCAGCAATCCCTCAAAGACAAACGTAATGAAGCCATACAACACTTATCTTCTGATCTAACTACTATTTCCAATTGAGGGAGAGAAAACCTTGTTGCCTTTAATGCTTCCAAAACCCAATTTCTTCGCCTATCTACCCGTCCGGAACTCCCAGCGAACTATCCCTTATTCTTCAACAATACAAAAATCAATCCTTCATCTTCTCTCAATATTCTTGGTGTCTCTTTTTCTTCTGATCTCACTTGGAAGGACCATATTACCAGTCTTGGTAAAGCAGCCTCCCAGAAGCTGGGTGTGCTCAACCGCCTCAAGGGGTTCTTTACCCCTGCACAGCTTCTTGCTCTGTACAAGGGCACAGTACACATACATACATAACATTTTAAGACTGAGTGTTCCACACATACGTGCAGTTTCAGTCTCTTGTCCTAATGGCAGCGTTCCAGGCAATCCTGTTAAGGGCTGCTTCACTTGTCAAGTTCTTGGATTTGAGATCGGCACGTATAGTCCGATCCCAGGTCTTCCTCGGTCCATCCCTTGGTGCAGCTCCCTCCACAATCACAGACCTTCATTTTTTCACCCAATTTTGTTCATCCATTCTCTCCACATGTCCATACCATCCCAGTCTACTTGTACGCATCACCTCGCTAATACTCTTTATACCTAAACGTCTCCTCAACTCAACATTTGTTATTCTATCCTGTAGCCTGGCCCCACACATCCATCTCACCATTCTCATCTCATTACATTCCATTCTGTTTACATCCTCTACATTAACGGCCCATGTTTCAGAGGCATACGTCATTGCACTTCTAACACATGAGGCATACACCTTTCCCTTCAGGGGGAGAGGCATTCTTTTCATGGTCAGGATTGGCAACAGTTCTCTGAACTTCCCCCAGCCACACCTAATTCTAGCAAAGATGATAGCAGAGATGGTATCTCCTAGGTAACAAAACTTGTTCACCAGCTCCAATGACTCATTTCCAAAATTCACAGCCACAGGATCATCACTTAACACAAGCTCGCCTTTGCACACTACGCACTAAAATTTCTCTATTTCTGACTTATCCTTCAGCAGGGGTCCCTTTATTCTACTATAGCGCTTACTCCCATGTTGTACCCAACATCGACAGATGCTATATTGAATTGAGGAGTTAACGCCCACACCTTTTCCACACACTGCACATGGGTATGCACGGCTCTTTTCCACATTGCCTCGTCCTTGTATTGAGTATTGTTCACATGTGTGGGGAGGATCCTCTCACACCGGACTCCTAGACAAAGTAGAAAGGAAGGCCTTTCGTATCATTATTTCCCACCCACTCACCAACTCTGCAAAATCTCTCTCCGCCGCAATGTTGCATCTTTCTCGCTATTCTATCGCTACTACAATAATCAGTGCTCCTCAAAGCTCTCCCAGTGTATACCACCTCCTCTACGTAGGGTACATGGTACCCGTCTTGCAACACAATCCCACCCCTACTCTGTGCATCTCTCCAACCCAAGAGTGAAACAGTACTCTCAGACTTTCTTCTATTCAACAGCTGAGCTCTGGAACTCTCTCCCAGAATTAGTCTTTCCCTCCTCCTATGACTTAAATTGCTTCAATGCTCAGAGTAATGTAGTCCAGGCATTTTGGCTCGAACGTCCTTTGATTTTGGCCCTGTTACTCTTTCAACTATGGGGGAGGCACTCGCTACAGACAGTTCTGTCTTTTGTCTCTCTCACTCACATAGAAAACAAATATATATATACTCAGGCACATACCCCATTGCTGGGGGTGGCCGACACGAGACACAGCCCGAACAGAAACAACATTTAAAGTTCCTATTCTCAGGGACGACTTTCGCGTTCTCTTGCCCGTTTCTCTGTCTCGTCGAGTAGGAGAATTATACAAGGGGAGGAGGATTCCTAGCCCCCTGCCCTGGCATTGGAAGCCCACATATATAAATTCCATTGCATTTATGTGTGGAGAACGAGATCCACCGACAAAACCTCCACTTAATTCATCATTGGGTCTAACAGGTACAATAGATGAAGGTGTGGTTGATGAGAGTGATTTTCGTCCTCCACCATAATCTATAATGGAATTTTGACTTACAGTTACAGAAATAAGAAAGGTCCTTACCTGTTGGTATGATTAGGGGGCATCTGGGGGTTTGAAAGTCCACCTTTTTGTCAAGTTGTATACTGTATAGTAGGTGCCGTGTTGTTGTTGTTGTTCCCCAGGCTGTCTGGCCGAACAGCCCCAAGGTCTCGAGCAAGGCCAAGGCCATAAACGAGCGCCCCCACAAAACCCTCCCTGCTTACCACTAACAAAGCCCGGGTGACCGAAGCCACTCCAAGGCAGGGAGCTGAGGAGGGTGCGGAAACGCCCAGGAAACCAAAGCCCCACCCAAGGCCCTGTGCCCCTCAGCAATTTTGAAGGGAAAATTGAGGGGCAAGGGAAAAATGTGACGCTTTGGCTCCCAATCTGCCAACTTCTAGGTTGGCAGTAGGGAGGTCAATCCACGGAAAAGACGCCGTCACTTGAGATCTAGAAGATATATAAGTAAAAGGAACAGTCAGAGTAAGCTATGGGTACGGCAGAGATCGCTCGGCTCTCACTCTGATAGACCAGCCCATCACCACATGACTAGAACCCAATCCTCTCAGCATCAGCTAGGAAAGGCCCTAGAAAGCCGCCTTTGGCGGGGGGATAGCTCCCCTATTTCAACTCCTTTCGGGGTTGGGCACCCACTCTGTTGCCGTGTTGTATGTCTTTCCTTATGAGCTATAAAACATGCTAACATCAAGTTTAAGGATTGTTCTCTATAGATAACCTGGTGTTCATTATTCTATTTTAAGCTGAAAACTGATATTGCTTAAGCTATTGATTCTGCATTAAGAAACGTCTAAAAAATACTTTAGGTAAGATACCCACCTGAACTTGCTGCTTTACATGGGAGTTTACCTCATTTAATGAAGTTGTACACAAGTGCAGGATAACATTTTAATTAGTGACAGCTTTGTACAGTCAAGAGTAATGTAGTACTGTATTAATATGACACCCGCAACAAAAACATCTACTACGCTACTAATTTTTGTGACTTAGAGTACCAGATCACAATTTTAGCCTAAAAAATCATAAGGTAAATAATGATAGTTTTTTTTACCTAGCTCTCACCGGCATCACTCTTCCCTTCCCCTCCCCTCCCCCTCCCCCCATGCATGTGTTGGCAGAAACCACAGGTCCTGTGGAAAGTTACTATAATTGACCACTCGCCAGTTTCGGGCCAGAAAGAAGTTCAAACTGTAGACATCGATATCTAGCTGAAATACAAGATTCATACGTGTTGTACCGTACACATATAAGTAAACCAAATTCGACATAATTAACCGTCCATCACAAACCATCATGTTCTGTGTATATCTGCGAAGTATTAATGTGTACGGCTTGAAGTTTCCGATGGCCCGCAATTGGCAAGCGGTCAATTAGTGTTGGTGTTTGTGGCGGTGGTGTGTTGTTAATGTCTGGGCGGCCCGATTATTATTATTATTACTATTATATATGCTGCTGCTACATCTCTATATAATAAGGCCTCAGTCGCTTAATGCCCCCTCTCCCGCGCCCCTCGCTCCCCCCCCCCCCCCCCCCCTCCCTTATATTACCGCCTATAGTCGGCTGTTCGTTCGTTGCGTCTGTGTTGGGTTAACGAGCCCATGTAATTTTTTTTTTCTCTTTTTTTTCGACTAGTGTTTCCTTGGTGCTTGATTTTTTTTTTTTTTTTTTTTTTTTTTCTTCAATAGTTTTCTTTGTATCCATTTTGTGTTGTTTTTCTTTTGGACTATACGGAGTCCTTTGTACCCATGTTATTTTATTTTTGTTTGTTTTTTGTGATGCAGATCCATAGAGTGAACGACTTTTATTTATTAGTGGCCCCTCCATCATTGACAAACATGCCTATTACATAAGGCACCCTCTTCAAACACTCATCCGCCGTAGTTTGAATCTACCGCGCAGAGCATTTAAAATTTGAGGAGCCTTCATCATGAGCGCACGCGACCTCACTCATGGCTTCAGTCATTATGAATTGGGTTCTCACTACGAAAAAACTTCGTAAAAAATAAAAACAAAAAGAAAATAAGAATAACTATTCAATAAGCTTTCCATCATATCGTGGATGTACTTGTGTGGATCTTTTGACCAGACGCTACTGCAGGCGTCATTCTTCCTTCTTCTCTGCTCTCAGCCTGCCCGGACGTGTCTCCCCACGCTCCGCGGGTTCCGCATTTGTTGCGTCCCTAGTGAGTTTTTTCTCATTTGTTTACTCCGGGATGTATCGAGTAAGGTTAAGATATGCGTAGCAGGAGTGTCCTGGGCTAGTTGCCCGCAGTGCAGTGTATTTTGGGTCGTGTGTTTGGGGCATCTATTTCGGATGTACCCTCGTGGTCCTGTTGTGGACAGGTGAACTTTTTCACATTTAGCTAGCTTTGTGATGCAGGCGGCTTTCATTACGCGTTATTGCTTCCTTTTATCTTTCTGATGAGGTAGCGTATTTTTGCTGACGTTCCCAGCGTATTTTTCTTCACTTAGTGAAGTTTTTTCTGGGTCCCGAGTCAGTTCTTCCCTTTGCCGGAAGTGTTTGCTACAGTGGTGTGTTGGCGGTGGTTCCTGTTGTGATATAATTCAGTGCTTTTTGTTTATATTCTGACTTGTTACTGTTACCCGTCTGCCTAGGCCTAGCCAGCCTCTCGTAGCTTTACCACATATACAAGTGTTATTGATTTATTTTCTAAATATGTACTACTGTGTCATGTGTGTTCTGGTTTAGTTGTGTATTGGCTAATTCCACGGACTATTTATGTGTCCTGGGTTAGTTGTGTATTGGCTAATTCCACGGACTATGTTGGGCCCGGCGTTAGTTGTGTTTTGGCTATGCCTCGGTCCGGTGTTGCGTTCAGATGGTATCTGGACGGGGTGGGTTTTTTCCGGCGGGGTTTTCTCGGTTTCACCATGATAACCCCGGCTGGTTGCCGAGTTTTGGCCACGCGTGGTTTAAAACAGGCTTGTTTACCCGGCGAGTGGGTGTCTGTGGCTCCCCAGGACTGCGTCTCTGGGGTGCCTGTTTCAGGCTCCTTATGATTCCCGGCGGGTTGGCTGTACCCATCTAACAGTGTTCATACGGACACGTGTTGTTTGTAGTTTTTTCGGTTTTGCAAAGCCAATATAAAACTATGCTGTTGTTGTATTTCCTCCCCGGCGATCTTTTACAAAGAAGTGGGGATAGGAACAATTGGGGTTAACTTTTAAACTTTAAATCACCCGGCGGGTGCAACCTGGAAGGGTGGGATGACCGAATTTGCAAAATTCAGTTTATTTGACCAGACAATTGAGGGATGCATTGTGTATCGCCTCCTTCAACATACGGCGCTTTAGGGCACAATTGGGGTTAACGTTTTTTAAACTAATATTCACACCCGGCGGGTGCTCCTTGGAAGGATGGGAATAACGAATTTACAATTCAGTTAGTTAACCAGACAATTGAGGGATACGTTTTGTATCGCCGCCTTCAACATACGGCGATCTAAAAAGATACTTCGGGAGAAGTTAGATCTCGTATATTTGTCAGGCTTCCCAGTTTTTTATCTACGAGATAATTCGGGGGCCGGCGTCTTTTTTAGTTTTTTTTTTTCCAAAATTGAATCTTGAAACAAACACCACCGGAAAGACTTATTCAGTTATAAACGCCATGCTGGTCTTTATATATTATGTCAGAGGGTATTCATAAATCTTTTGGACAAATTAAGATATTCTGAAATCTTTTACTTAGGAAACCCCACCGCATAGCGAGCTGTAGTCGTTGAGTATTACGTCTCGTTACCCGGCGGGTTATTTAACACTTGTGTGCGAACATGATTGGGTTAACCTTATGAGCATTAATTCCTGGAAATTTTTTATTTTTCCAGAGCTGGGTCCCGGCGGGTCTATGCAGAACCTGGAGTAAGTTTCCCTCCAGTCTCTGTCATGGCTACCTTTGCTCCGGTTTTTGCTTTATGCATTATGCCCTCCTGTTCAGGTATCCCTATTTTTGCGCACACCCTTTGTATAAAATGTGTTAAAATGTCTCGTTTGGTGTGGGGTTACCTTTCCGGCGTTTTTCTCGTTGCTCCGAGAACACCGTTTTTGTTTACCGAGTTTTAGTCAGGATGTCTAAAATAGGTAAGTTACCCCGACGAGTTTGGTCGCTTGAGGGCTCATCAGAAACTGCGTTTTCTGTGGTCGAGCCTGGGATCAGGCTTCCTGTGTTATTCCCGGCGAGGGGGGCTCCACACAGTTATCTAGGTGATCATGGTGACACCTGTTGGATATGGTTTTCTCGGCTTTTCAAAGTCATTGAAACAATGCTGTCTGTTTGTTTGGTCTTTCCCTCCCGGCGACCTTTTTACAAAGCGGTCTGGGGCAGGTATAATTGGTTTGACATTGCATATAAAACCCGGCGGTTGTACCTTCGGGTGGTTATATTAACGGATTTGCGATTCGCGATAATTTGCCAAACAATTGATTGATACAATAGGGTATCACAGCCTTCAAGATTGCGATCTATGAGGGCTTCTGGGAGAAGCCGGATTAGAGATTAAGATAGGCTTAGACTTTTTATGGGATAAAAAGATGCCTGAATCTTACTAGTGTTTCAAGTGTAAAGGGATACTTGAAAGACTTCATCTTTAATAAAGATATGCTTCATCTTTATGAGGATTCAGAAGTTATGCTTAATTATTTTGGACAGGTAAAAGATATGCTGAAATCTTTAATAAGCCATTGAAACAATGCTGTTTGTTTGTTTAGTCTTTCCCTCCCGGCGACCTTTTTACAAAGAGGTCTGGGGCAGGTACAATTGGTTTGACATTGCATATAAAACCCGGCGGTTGTACCTTCGGGTGGTTATATTAACTGATTTGCAATTCGCGATAATTTGCCAAACAATTGATTGATACAATAGGGTATCACGGCCTTCAAGACGGCGATCTATGAGGGCTTCTGGGAGAAGCCGGATTAGAGATTAAGATAGGCTTAGACTTTTTATGGGATAAAAAGATGCCGGAATCTTACTAGTGTTTCAAGTGTAAAGGGATACTTGAAAGACTTCATCTTTAATAAAGATATGCTTCATCTTTATGAGGATTCAGAAGATATGCTTAAATCTTCTGGACAGGTAAAGATATGCTGAAATCTTTAATATGAAACTAAAGGAAAACGAAAAGTAGTGGTGGAGTGCTACAGTTCGTTGACCGGCGGTTTTGTGGCACATATTTTGTACCATTTTTTGGGTGTAACCCTATGAGCATTAATCCCCGGAAATTTCTCTTTCCAGGGCGGAGTACCGGTGTTGCACCAGGTGACCAGGTAGTTCCCGGGGGCGGGGTAGTTTTCCCCCAGTCTCTGTCATGTCGGTACTTGAACCTCTCATTGCTGTATGTTCAACGCCGTTAAGCTCAGGTATCCCTATCTTATTTTTATTTGTTAATGAAATAATTTAATAACTAAATCATAATAAACATATATATTTTCTATGATTATATTATGATAACATTGTGTTTATTTATAGTAATTTATTTTAATACAATTAAATATAAATTAAATTAATTAGTATACTTTATGATTTTGCTCACCAGCTCTGCTGTCAATGTGTTAATGAGCTATGGGAGCTTTTAATTATCATAAACCTTTACGGGACTCGGACGAGGGCTCCCATTCAGAGAGTATACCGAGCTCGCAAGCGAGGGACAGCCACAGCCAAGGTGTATGGCGATACTCACAGTCCTGGCAGGACAGAACACATCCCTTTGTGACTCAACTAGTGCTGACGTCCACCGGGATGCCGATGTACCATCTTCTATCCCAGTTTTAACATGGCAACATGTGGAGGTCCCGGCTTCGGCGGGATCTTCCCATGATAAACCAGACTTAACGGATGAAGAACAACGATCTCTGGTCTCAGATATAGAGGTTGAAGAGTCCAGTCACCTTCTAGGCGACTCTCAGGGTACTGTCGAATCTCCACGGAGTTCGTCATCGGCTAGGTATGTACCGGCGGAAGAGATTGATGGACTACTATTGAATGCACTTAATAGGTTCTTTGGCCCTACGCCGGAAACTCCTTTTGATACGGGAGATCCCGCGATGTCGACGAATGTGCGACCTCTGGCTACATCCTTGGCTTTAGCTAAAATACCTAACCATCCTCTTGTGTCAGATCCAATTTCCAATGTGCCAGGCACAGCAGCTCTCACTACTTCCACTGTGCGAGTCATATCAGACATATCTCCCCCCTCCTTTAGACAAGGCGCCAGTCAAAAAACAGGAGCTATGCCTCTTTTATACGGGCCTGATGAGTCAGGGGTAGCAATGTTACGGAAATGTTTTGGATGTTCATATTAAGGACATTCCAAGTTATTATAACCATGACTTTTCTTCCCACCAAATCCCTCCAGAACGCCATTCTTGATTCTCTCTTCCGGTTTTTGGTGCCGGCGGAGTCCCCTCTGCTTGGCTGCCACCCCCCAAATAATCAATTTGTGCGAATTATAAGCTCCCTTTAGCACGCCTTCCCCAGCTTACCTAGACCGCAAGTTTAGGTTAAGAGGAAAAGCGTTTAAACTGTTTTCGCAATATATGGTTCCCAGCAAGTAACAAAGTCTCTGTTACGCTCTTCTCAGGCAATAGAAGCCGCGGAAGTCAGGAAAGCCATTGAACTTTCCCGGCGCTTGCTTCTCCAGACTTCCATCCAAGTCTTTAGGAGATATTCAGACGGCCTTATTAGAGGCAGTTCGAGCAAGGCAGGATCTGAGGATGTTCTTAGTGAAGAAACTTCTTGACCGTATTGCAAGCCAAGTAGTTCTGTCTCCAGTTCTAACTCCTTCTTTGATTTCACCAGCAGTTTGGAAGACTGTTTTCAATTTGGCACAAGCATTCAAGCAAGGTCCCCGCAAGCCCTGATGCCCTTGTTAGAACAAGGGATCAGGGTCTGGTGGTATCTGGGCGACTAACTGGTGGTGGCAGAAACAGAAAAGTTACGCATCATTCATGTCTACGTTACGTTAAACCATCTCAAATCTCTAGGATTCAAGGTCAACTTAGTAAAAGTCAAACCCTTGTTCCCCCACGAGTATTTCAGGGGATAGGGCTGGTCGAGGACACAGCTTCTCTCACTCTGAGTCAGAGTGTGGACACTCGAAACAGATTTCGCAAAAAACTGTTTATGTTTCTCCACAGTCTGACTATGACACGGAGACTTTGGGAATCTCTAGTCGGTTCTCTCAACTGGGTTCAGCTAACTGTGAAGTTGGGCTGGTTGAAAGTCTAATGTTTATTCTTGGAGGGCAACAAATTTTTCCCACTATTACCGGCGGGGATAGTATGGCCTATCCCAACGTTATTACACAACTTCCTAGCGGTTTGGGCGACGAGAGAAATGTTGCACGCAGTCATGTCATGAACCTCTCCTCCGCCGTCGGTATGGGTGGACATGGATGCGTCAGGAACGATAGGTTGGGGCTTTTAGTCAAACCTCGGGCATCAGGGTCAAAGGTTTTGGTCCCATTTAGAAATCTTCCACATCAATGTCAAAGAGTTACTAGTCCCCTTATCTGTCCTTCAGGCTCACGGCTCTGCTTTATGGGGCAAGTCGGTGGCCTTCAGAATGGACAATCTGAATGCGGTTCACTGTATTCAGAAACAAGGGTCAATGAGATCACAGAAGTGGCTAAACGTGTCAGAAAAGATTTTTATACTAGCCAACAGGCTGGACATTCATCTTCACGCATCTTATCTCCCAGGCGTAGCAAACGTCTGGGCAGACGCTCTGTCTCAGAGACAAAGCACAACAGTAGAATGGGCGCTCTTGCGTTTGCGGAGCATTACCATCCACAAGTGGATTTGTTTGCGTCTGAGAAGACTCACAAACTCCCACTGTACCTCACCCGCCGGACGATAACGCCGGCGGGCGGACCTGACGCTCTGATGACGGACGAGAACAGGTTGAGTTCCCTTTATCTATTTTCCGCCGCCAGACGCGTCTCTAATGTGCCACGTAGTCAACAAACTACAGGATTAGCGAGGCGTAGTCTCGCTAATCGCGCCCCTGTGGCCGGCGCAGTGTGGTACCAGCATTTGAACACGTGGTGCCAGCACCCAGTGTCACTCCCGGTCGGGTTGTTCCACTTAGAACACAATTGGAAACCTAGAAACCTCGCGGACTTGTTCATTATGGACATTCAGGAGGCCAAGTGGCTAGCACCATATGGTAGCGATGTGACCAAGATATTCACGAATCAATATACCCAGTCTACAAAGCGACAGTTTCAATCGCATTGGCAAGCTTTTACGTCTTGGATTCTTAGAACAAAACAAACTATGCCCTCGGTGGCGTTGGTTGTTAATTATTTAATTTATCTGTTCATGCAGAAACATTTATCTGAAAGTGATTTATGTGGGCAGGTTTTAAACTCCGCCCACCTCCCCGTCAGCTCAGGCCTACATGGTCTCTGGACAAAGCATTGTCGTTTTTATCATTCCCGTATGTACCAAAGACTGCAGATTTTACAAAAGGGCAGTATTCCTTATGGCTTTGGCTACCGGGAACAGAGTATCTGAGCTGGCGGCGATGAGCAAAACACCTAATTGCCTCAGGTTTGATAGGTTCATGAGTGTATTCACATTGCACCTTCCCCAGGATTCATAGCCAAGAATGAGCACAGTGAACACATGTTTTCAGAGTTCACGGTGCCGGCGTTAAAAAGGGGAAAGGTGCACCATCTTTTTTGCCCAGTGCAAGCTCTAACCAAATATTTAAGAGTGGCACCTCTAAATCACCAGGGTGCTTTATGGGTCGCAAGTCCGGGTGAACGCTTGATGGAGCGTACACTGGCTTCTCTCTTGGTCGAGGACTTTAAAGAGAAGAATTCCGGCGTTGTGGGTAAGACCCACGATTTACGCAAGGGGACAGCCTCTTTACGTTTCCTTAATAATCTTTCGGTGGAAGTTATTAAGTCCACACAGTTGTGGGCCTCTAATCAGGAGTTTTTGACTCGATACCTTTCAGTAGCTCTGGACAAACCTTCCTTGCCATGTATAGCTTTACGGCAGAGGGTCTAGGTGGCCCTTTTAGTCACGTTTTGTTTAATTTCAAGAAAAAGGGGGGGGGGGGGGGTGCAGTCAGTGTGACATAGGACACCCTAGACCCCTCCGGAGTATGTGTTCGGAACATACGAGCTGTGATACTGTTTGTAGGCATTGTATTATAAAATTTCTCTGTAGTATTCATTGCAGGAAGTAGTTATAACAATTCTTGTTGTAAGTAGCTTTGGCTGTGAAGCAATAGATTGTTGAGAAATCTCGGTAGTTGCAACTACAACTTTTACTTTTGAAGTAATTACTTCTGCATAAGTACGCGAGTTCAGTACTTCTACGAATGTACAAGAATTCATTTATGTTTGGTTATATTTTTAGGAATATATCCACTAGTTAATGGGGTTTATCTGTGCACATGTAAACTTATAAGTTTTTAGTTTTCACCACTTACTTTAAGTGGGGTGCCTTCTTAACTAGCAGATCTGTGTACAGAGTCTCAGAGTTAACCCTTTTTCAAGCAGGCTTCTTTGAAGCACGCTCCTGCTTGTACCCCTTTTTGAAGATTTAGGCTGTATAAAGTTTATGCACCCGAATATCTCTTTATTACAAAAGTAAGAATACTATGTGGTTGTTTGATTATCTGCTTTTCTAGATTTATGATATGATTACGAATGTCCCCCTCCAGTCTTAGAAATCAGGCATGTTCGTCAATGATGGAGGGGCCACTAATAAATTATAGGTTTGACTCCTGTAAGGAGATAAAGAAAACCTAATATTTAGTAGTGGCCCCGTAATCATTGACGACTGGGGCCCTCCCGACCATCCCCTTCCCATTCGTTGATGTATTAAGGATTTTGGTTTACTTGATATGTCAGTGAAGGAAGAATGACGCCTGCAGTAGCGTCTGGTCAAAAGATCCACACAAGTACATCCACGATATGATGGAAAGCTTATTGAATAGTTATTCTTATTTTCTTTTTGTTTTTATTTTTTACGAAGTTTTTTCTTAGTGAGAACCCAATTCATAATGACTGAAGCCATGAGTGAGGTCGCGTGCGCTCATGATGAAGGCTCCTCAAATTTTAAATGCTCTGCGTGGTAGATTCAAACTACGGCGGATGAGTGTTTGAAGAGGGTGCCTTATGTAATAGGCATGTTCGTCAATGATTACGGAGCCACTACTAAATATTAGGTTTTCTTTATCTCCTTACAGGAGTCAAACCTATAGTTTTGACATGGTGCCCACCCTTGCATTTTTTGTCCATGGTTTTGCTGTTTAGTTAATTTCATGGCTTTTAGAAAGAGCATTTGTTTTTATCTTGTTAGTTATTATTATTGATAGGTATTGTTATTATTATTATAATTATTATTGCTGTTGCTTTAATTTTTTGCATTATTTCTATTGTTTTTTAATAGAACTGTAATGAAGTTTTACATTTTTCAAGTTTTGTCTTCAAATTTCAGTATATTTTATTTTCTATGCATTTTTAATGGGCATATATATATATATATATATATATATATATATATATATATATATATATATGTACTTTTTCAAATAAATGTAATAGATGCAAGCGCAGAGTAAACTAACTTATATATGGACAACAAATGTGCTTTATCAACAAATCAAGCAGTTATAGCAAAATAGATTTTATGAATAAGCTTGTTGTGTCAAGATTTTTGGAGAGACTAAAGCTTATGATTCATTAAAGACGGTCATTCCTTTCTTAACTTAAAATTATCTTCAAGGGATAATGTTTACATATTGGACCAGAATTTGAACATGATAATGTTGATAGATTTAGCCCCCTCAGCACGATAATGCCATTCTTTATATTATCATGGCTATCATTAAAGTATTGTATTAATTCTAGGAAAGATATGTGCGGGTCAAAGGATTAATAGGGATAGCTTGAACCCTTTTGATACCTAGTAATCCTTCCTATGCTAAATAGAATTATGTAATGTTAGCCAGAATAAAAGTGGCACCCTCGTGAGGGAGGGGTCAAGTTCAAATCCTGGGAGTTTCAGATCCTTTTGTGGGATGATTTACAACAGCTTCTGTCCCTACAGCTGCCATATTGTTAACCAAGGGGTGCCTCCTGTATCAGTGCTTAACCCTTACTGTGCTTCCGTGCTGACTCCCTGCCTAGGCAAACTCTTTCGTCTCTGTCTATCCTCTAACGTCTTCCCTTCATGCTGGAAGTTTGCTCACATTCAACCTGTCCCAAAGAAGGGTGACCGCTCTCAACCCTCCAACTATCGTCCAATTGCTCTTATCTCTTGTCTTTCTAAAGTTTTTGAAACTATTCTTGCTTCCAAATTTCTTAAGCATTTCTCTTCTCATAATCTGCTCTCAGATCGCCAGTATGGCTTCCTTAAGGGTCGCTCTACTGGTGATCTTCTTTCATATCTTACTAACTCTTGGTCATCCTCCTCTCGGGACTTCGGTGAGACTTTTTCTATTGCACTAGACATATTGAAAGCCTTCGATAGAGTCTGGCATAAATCTTTAATTTCTAAACTACCCTCCTTCGGTTTCTATCCCTCCATCTGTGCCTTTGTCTCTAATTTCCTTTCCGGCCGTTCCATAGCTGCGGTTGTGGACGGCCATTGTTCACTTCCTCACCCTATAAACTCCGGTGTTCCTCAGGGCTCTGTCCTATCTCCTATTCTCTTTCTAATTTTTATAAATGATCTCCTTAACTGTACCTTAATTCCCATCCATTCATACGCAGACGATTCAACCTTACACTACTCCATTAGTTTTTCAGAACGCCCCAGCCAGCAATCCCTCAACGACAAACGTAATGAAGCCATAGAACTCTTAAATTCTGATCTAAATACTATTTCCAATTGGGGCAGAGAAAACCTTGTTAACTTTAATGCTTCCAAAACCCAATTTCTCCATCTATCTACCCGTCAGGATCTCCCAGCGGACTATCCCTTATTCTTCAACAATACAAAAATCAACCCTTCATCTTCTCTCAATATTCTTGGTGTCTCTTTTTCTTCTGCTCTCATTTGGAAGGACCATATTACCAGTCTTGCTAAGGCAGCCTCCCAGAAGCTGGGTGTGCTCAACCGCCTTAGGGGGTTCTTTTCCCTGCACAGCTTCTTGCTCTGTACAGGGGCATAGTGCGCCCTTGTATTGAGTATTGTTCACATGTGTTGGGAGGTTCCTCTCACACCGCTCTCCTAGACAAAGTTGAAAGGAAGGCCTTTCGTATCATTAACTCCCGTCCACTCACCAACTCTCTGCAATCTCTCTCTCTCTCCGCCGCAATGTTGCATCTCTCTCGCTATTCTATCGCTACTATAATAATCAGTGTTCCTCAGAGCTATCCCAGTGCATACCACCTCCTTTACGTAGGGCACGTGGTACCCGTCTTGCAACTCAATCCCACCCCTACTCTGTGCAACTCTCCAACCCAAGAGTGAAACGTTACTCTCAAACTTTCTTCTACTCAACATCTGAGCTCTGGAACTCTCTCCCAGAATCAGTCTTTCCCTCTTCCTATGACTTAAATTGCTTCAAACTCCGTGTGTCCAGGCATTTTGGCTCGAACGTCCCTTGATTTTGGCCCTGTCACTCTTTCAACTATGGGGGAGGCACTCGTTATAGGCAGTTATGCCTTTTGCCTCCCTCAATCACATAGAAAAAAAAAAAAAAAAAAAAAAAAAAACGTACCGGCGACGTCTTTTATATTTGATTTCAGCTACATTTAGACGATGTTATGAAGCTTAGGAAGGATAAATAGTTGCTAAAAGGATTATTGGAGATAGTCTGTAGCATTTTAATTGGTAGATGTCCTTCCTAAGCTAAATAAAATAGTCTAATACAGTAATAGCCAAAATAAAGAGAAAAGGACATCGCCGGTACAGAAGGGGTTAAATTCTCTATAGTAATTATGTTCGACAGAAAACGTCAGCAACATGAAAGTCGCTATTGCAGTAATATCACCATCTGTCTTATGAAGCATTGTAAATATCACCATGGCCGGCTCTACCATCCTAATATACAGTATGTGAAGACCCGAAACAAACATCCATATACTGTACTTGAACCCCTTCAGTACCGGTGCCGTCCTTTTAACTATATTCTGGCTACTGTTAGACGATTTTGTTCAGTTTAATAAGGGCCTCCAACAATTAAGACTTTGAAGTACCTCAATTATCCCTTTTTACTACCACAGATCCTTTTTGAACTTCACAAAATTATCTAAATATAGCAAGAATATAATTAAAAAGATGATCACTTGTACAGAAGGGTTTAAAGACTGAGTGATGCATAAGAAATATGGTTTCAGTCTCACACTGTAATAAAAATAACCTGAGTGTTGTTTTTAGAGATTGTCCATTTGTAGGGCAGATGGCAATTTAAATGCAGTGACGATAAGTCCTAAATTGTTGTTGATGTTAACAAAAGAGGCTTGAAACTCAATGTCAACAAAATGGTGGCTAGTGTTATAAAAGCGGTCCTTCCTTTCCCATAAGTAACTCCTGGTGCTGTATGTCACTACTATGATTGCAATACCTCTGTAAGTAAGCTACTCCTATACAGTATAAAAATTTCAATATTTCACATGTAAATTACTGTATTTGAGTACTGTACTGTATTTTGCTTCAATACAGTACAGTATTTCACAAATGTCTGCCTTTTGGTCTCTCTCCAAGAAACTTGCACAGTGTAACCGATGTTTCTGATCCACTGTTAGCCGGCATGCCAGCACTATGACCTCCTTCCAACAGAGATACGAAGGGGATTTTTAGTCTTTTATAGAATGTTTTTATATAACCTAGAATTGTGTGTGCTTAGGAAGAGAAAGAAGTGTTGTTGTGTCTTTAGTGTGATGTGGAGACTTGCCGAGAGCTTTCCAAGACGTCCTCGGGTCAAGTTGATCAGTGGAGCACCAGGTGGGGAGGAAACCACAGCTCAATGCCCGGTCCTGTTAATTCCTTGGCCTATTATTACCCTATTATAACCCATTCTAATATTATATAATTAAACCTGTCCTCTCCAATTCCTAACATATGGTAATCTAATATAGTTTGTCTATTCAATATCCTAATATAATCTATCTTGTCCAATTCCTAGTCAGTGGTAATCTAATCTAAAGTTAATTTAGATCCTTTCAGACTTATCCCTTTGATGAAGGTGATAGAGGGTTGGGTTTGCCTATAGGTCTTCCTACTAACGCAGTAATAGCATGGCTGACCCAAGTCCTTTACCTGGGTAATTGTCCACTTGGGGACCTTTGGGGCTGTATCACTTGGTACATCATTAATACTCTCACTTCTAGGCATCACTTAGGGATTCCCTTTAAACCTATAAAACTAATTGATTTGTCTAATCTAATATAACATCACTCAACCTGACAAATCCTACTTAACGTATCCTTGGCTATGATAACCTATCATACCTTTACCTGCGCTAATATTACCTCAATATACTTGTCTAACCTACCCTAGCATAACAGAACCTACCCTAACGAAACCTTATTTTGCCTAACCTAACTAAAGCTATTCTAGTGTACTGGAACCAAACCTCCTCAACCCTAATGACAGGTGAGATTGACTTGACCGGGCATTGAATTGACCAAGCATCCTATCTATAATAGGATTCGTAACACACGCATCTTACTATAGCCTCTACCGGTACCTTCCTTACAACTTTAACATTTTATTGCTTATTATTTATCATTACATATATTTACCTACGCCAACGAAGTTGGACGGAGGTTATGTTTTTGCATCCATTTGTTTGTTTGTTTGTCTGTAAACAAGATATTTCACAAATTTATCAGCCAAGTTTTGCAAGCTTTGGTGGGCAGATAGATTATGGGCCAAGGAAGAAGTGATTCAATTTAGAAGGGGATCCAGAGATTTTCAAACAATTTGGCGGGCATATAGGATAAGCACCAAGGGAGAAGTGATTCAATTTAGGAAGCGATCCAGATATTTTCCTGGTACGCAGATCCAGAAGAAAATTTAGGTCTATAATATTAATGGTAAAGAACCAGCCAGTGTAGGCGGAGTATTTGTTCTACCAAGTGCCCTTCTAGATTTTATTGCAGTGCATATATATAATGTAATATACAATATATATTATTGGCATATTTTGTAATCGTCATGTGCATTATAATAATTCCGGGTATTGTTTAACTTTTGTCTTAGTCTTCTTAATACTTTTATAAATGCTAAATATTTAACTTTGTCATTTGTTTGTAAATTGAATTACAGTACAATATTTTCAGTTATATACGGTAATCTATATTTGTTTTCTTTTGGTAAATACACTACCAGTTGAATCATAACCTGTAATCTCTGGAATGCTTCCTCAATCCATCTTTCTCTCTTCCTACAATTTAAATTTCAAGCCCTGTGTATCCAGACATTTTGACTTCAATTTACCTTGAATTTAGCTATTTATAATTTTCCATTTGAAACGACTAGATCTTGCCTTTTGTTTCCTTTCACATAGAATATCTAAGTGTATTATTATTTGTGTTTTGAGGCTATAGTAGATGTGACTGTCAAGACAGATTTACACAAGGGCTTTTATCCAGCAACTTTTGATCGGCAACTTTATTCTGGCAATACTTAGACACTAATTTGCACTGGTACCAGCAACTAGACTGAAGGGAGATTATTATAGGTACCAGTATTCGTATAAAAGTGTGTTTCATAAAGTGCCAGATCCGAGTTGTGTGAGAAAGCGTTGGTGTAAATGTTTGTTTATAGAGTTTGTGTTGTGGTTGAGTTGGTTCCCCGTCTGCTGTGGACCATTGGTGGGCGAGGACTGGCTCAGCATTGTGTGTGTGTGTGTGTATGTAGGTTGTGGCCTGATGGTAGTGAGTGACACCACCTTGTCTCCTTGTTTTTATTGCAGGAGAGAGCCCCCACCTCCCCGATAGATGCGGTAGTATTTTGTTATTATCCTCATTTTCTACCTCAATAATTTCTCTCTCTTGTTCGACTTCTCCACTTTTTTCATTTGGGCTAATGTATGTCTTAACTATTTACAATTAATCATATAAAAGAAGTTTGGCATTATGCATATTTTATGTGTGTCTGTGCAACAGGTAAATATACCAAGCTAGCCTTTTTGTACACAAATCTGCCATTGCTGTATAAACTTTCTTGAACTGAATTTTTCCCCTACCAAAGTGATTAATGAATTAATTGATCTAAAGCTAGTTTTTGGTAAGATAAAGTTATTTACGCTTATGTGCTGGAGTGGTACAGAAAGGTTGCTCATACCTGTTGCACGAGTTACTTTAATCCTTTCAGTATGATGATGTTACTCTCAATATTATGGCTAGCATTAGACGATTGTATGCAGCTTAGGAATGATATCTGCAATTCAATGGGATATATTTTCTACCCCTTTGATTCCTGCCAGTCATTCCAAACGTAAGATTGTCAAGTGCCAGCCAGAATAGAATAGTAGTCCCACCATGGTAGCGAAGGGGTTAACTACACTAAACTGCTTTCCTCATGCATAAGCTGTGTGCTGCTGTCTCTACTGGTCAAAACAGGTCCAGGAAATACTGATAGATGTCCTGAGTCAGTTTTATTGCAATGTGTCCACCACCTCTCAAAAAAAAAGAAGAAGAAAAAACATTAAACTAAGCTAAAATTTGGTTGCCTATTCATATATCTCAATATAATAACTTTAATCTATTAGTCTATTGAATATGTTATAACCTATTCATGGAGGTTGATTATGCTTGATCCTATTGGATTATACTATAACATATGTTGCTATTTAATTATTGTTGGCCGTTGGACACATATCACCTTCTGCCCTGGGCTCTCCAGTCCTATGTGATATGCTCTTAACCCTAAACCCTCCCCCTTAGTATATTCACTTTGGTTTTCACTTGCTATAGCTTTACAGTTATCTTTCAACCCTAAACCCTCCCCTCAGTATTCACTTTGGTTTTCACTTGCTATAGCTTTATTATGCAGTCATGTTCAAAAGTAATAGCCCACCTTCACAACTTCAACTTTATTTTCCTCACTTGTTATGAGGAAAAATTATACTCCTCGACAAAACTGATCAAAGCTTGAATATAAAGGCTTTGTTTGTGTATGTTAAGGACGTTATTTTTCTTTTAACTATAGATAAAACCGAAGTTGAAATTATATAGGCAGGCCAGAACTTTTGAGAGTGACAGTACTCTACTTAAATCCATTCTTTGGGTAGTAATCAGCTCATCTCAGTAGCCTTTACTATTACTAAATCTCTTGTATGTGTTACGATATCTATTTAAAGAGAACCCAGAACTAAGCTGCCAAACAGACTCGGACATAGGATTTATTAACCTCTCCCACACACATCCAAGCGCGCACACACTTACCGAACACTTTGCTGCTACCAGGCTGTGATTCCATACAACCATCGCTTGTTGAGCTCCATTATATGTCTGGGCGGCTCCTTTCACAGTATGGAGACTCACGATTCAGCCCAACATTGAACTTGTGTGTCCTTACTGCCCCACATATTACAACTACAGTTTCGTACTTCACACACACAAGCACTATTCAGTTTAGACCATGGCAAATGCTTAGTACAATACTTATGTAGTTTGCAATGCTTGTACGTTTTCCTCTTCTGCCAGCTCAGAACAGAATTTTAGGCAAACTTTAAGGGCATTTTTTTTTCCTTATAATTTCAGTTAGAATCGAGTCGGTTTATCGTTAATTAACAAACCACTGATACAGAAGGCACTATAAGCAAGTTAAAATAGGAAGAGCCCATATTCTCTAGAGCCTATAAGCATGACTCCACCTGCCCCCCCTTGATGCTAGTGTATACAGACCTGAGCCTTCGACCACACCTACAGTTCAAGTATTCATAGTAATGTAGCTCAATGTGTATAAGGTTCCCCTTTTCCAGCTTTCATTAATTCTTTAACTAAGATTCTTTAGAAAATGTTGATTGCTCCTTTGATCTTAAAATATTTGTGGAAGAAATAATATTTCTGTGTATGAAGGTACTGTAGCTACAAACACTTCAGTACTGAGTAATAATAATTGGCTAAGTTATAGAATAATGTGGCCTAAGGATCAGGTCTCTTATAATGTTGTTATCTTTAATAGTGATTGATTATAGAAAACACCTAAAATGTATCCATATTGCATCTGCTAAAACAATGACATGTATAAACAGTTGAAACAAGGCACTAAAAAATATCTACCTGACTACAATATATACAAAACTAATTTGCAGCATTATTTTTTTGCAACATAATACATTTTCTAGCGTGGTAAGGCTTAATTTGACATATATTATTCATGCTACATTTTGTTTTAATTTTCTTTTGATCTGGAGGAATATGGAATTACTACAGTGGGTGTTTGTGGATAGCTTTTATATTTTATAGTTAAGCCATTCTGACCACATTACAGAAAAAGTGACAGACTACTCAGTTAAAAGGTGTATCATCATTAGTGTGCCATTGAAAATATAATAAAGCAATTCGCACCTATTTGAAAAGCATAAAGCTGTAAGCATTTTCATCAGTTGCATGCTTCTCTGTAGTGGATTGCTCAACAATAAAAAAAAGGGAAAATTAATGAAAAAAGCAAAACCACAGACAAGTGAAGATGAGTAGGAATTGACTCTGGTAATGTAGGTACATTACTGTCATGATGAAAATATAAGATGTCAAAAGATGTCCCCTTTAAGCTGCCATGCCCCTCCTTTCTTCTCAAAGTAAACCTTTTTTCTTCTCTCGTCCTGCATTTTACTCGCATATCTTCTCTTACTGTCAACTTGATGTTTTTATGCTACATAATATAAATTGTGGTACAAAGAGAGAGAGAATATGATATTCCCTGTAATTTATAATTCTCTGGTGGTAGCAGTTTGGAGACTGGAAGCTATGTTAATGACCTTATTATTACTCTTTATTAATTGGTATATTTATACCTATAAATATTGTGTTCAGTGTTTTGTGGTAAATTTTATCCTAAGTTGTAAATGCCAGAAATTACTTTTTTAAAGTATTGTATCTGTAATGGGCAATAAATAAATTAAATATACAATTTACTATAATTTACTTGGTTGGTATCTGAGACTCTTAGCATGGCTTCCATTTCTCGAACTACTTACCCCTCCCCTGACCCCTGTGCCCCCCCTCCACCTTATAATGGTGGCACAACAGAAGCCAAGTTTGTTTGCGCGATTGATGGGCATAGCAGCTCCCGTCGCTCCCAGCAAGAGTACCAACGCCTCACGAACCAGCCTCTCCCGCTCTATCGATGAGAACCAGGACTCACATGGGCACAGCCGCCAGGGGTCTCTCTCACAGTCCAACGTAAGGTAGGACGCCGCTACAACGACTCCTCATCCCTTCGACGTCAGCCCTATTGTTATATCATGTGAGACAGTCACCACTCAACCTCTTCAACTAGAAAAGTATTATAAGAAAGCATAGTAAAGGAATTAACTTTGAAAATGGTTAAATGTTTGAAATTTGCAGTACTGTATTATTATCTTTTACCAAGGTGGTGGTAACTGTCAGATTACAATGTTTTATACTATTGTGTATATGACATAAACTTATAAATGACTTCCAATTCAAGGAAACTCATATTTTGCTTCAATCTTCTCCCATTTTGCAGCATTGACAATGTACTTGGTAGTGAGAAAGGGTCGAAAAAGTCCCTGCCGTTGGTTGGCGTAAGTGGTGCCCCTAAGCGTGGCTCAGACCATGACGGGTCGAGTGAGGCCAGCTGGCAGGTTTGGTGCTAGCCGTTCCCGCCTTGCATGGTGTCACTGTGTTGGCCGCTGCATCCCGAATCTCTCACACCCACGCAACTCAACACCCACACACTTACCGCATCTTTGTTCAACAGATTTACTTACGATTCGATCCATTGAATTTCATGAAAGAAGCTTTATACTAGTCATACCCCATTTATGTCAGGGTGATTTAGTTCAAAGAACTTCACAAGATAAGTTTAAGAATACAGTATTCACCTTTGCCAATTCAAGATTTTTACTCCCAATTCAATCAGAAGAATTTAATGAGAGAAGTTTGGAAATGTTGACTTTCTAGGAATCACATTGTTTCTAACACATTTTATGAGAGCCAACCTTCTGAGAGTTTTGGCCTTGAGTTCTGGTTCATATATTATAAAATGTTGATAATACTGTTGTTGTTGCTGTTCCCCAAGCTGCCTGGCCGAACAGCCCCAAGGCCCCGAGCAAGGCCAAGGCCATAACCGAGCGCCCCCACAGAACCCTCCCTGCCGACCACAATAAAGCCTGGGTGACCGAAGCCACTCCATGGCGGGGAGCTGGGGAGGGCGAGGAAACGCCCGGGAAACCAAAGCCCCACCCAGGGCCCTGTGCCCCTCAGCAATTATGAAGAGAAAGTTGAGGGGCAAAGGAAAAATGTGACGCTTTGGCTTCCAATCTTGGTAGATTGGGATCTAGGGTAGGTAGGGTAGATAGGGTAGATTGGGATTGGGTAGATTGGGATCCACGGAAGAGACGCCGTCACTTGAGATCTAGAAAATATATAAGTAGAAGGAACAGTCAGAGTAAGCTATGGGTATGGCAGAGATCGCTAAGTTCTCACTCTGATAGACCAGCCCATCACCAATGATAATACTGTACTTTAGAAGAGCACGAAAGAAGTAGTGGATTATGGAAAAGTTGAATATTATTCTAGTACACTATCAATATGCTCTATTTCTTTCAACAGTTTATATACTTGCAGTACTTGTGCTGTAGGATGCCTATCATATAATACATGTTAATTGTTTTTTAATTACAGACACAAATTTTAAGATATCATTATTTTTAACATCGTTCTTAACACCAATAACCCCCAAATTAAATTAATGAAAGCAAGTGATTCTCCCAGGATTTGAACCTAGGATATCTCATACAGAACTTACAAGATCTAACCAATTAACCAATACACCATCAAGATAGTTATAAGTTATAAGTACAGTACAGCACATGACTACGATGAATATCCATTTATCGAATACTGAATATCAATCTAATATAAGAATAGTTTCAAACCTTGAAACTTAACTGAATTTTTAACTTCAGGGACAGCGCTCTGTTTATTGCTTTGAATGTGTTCATTGTTTAGGTTATGCAGAGAATGTCATAGTTGCATAAAATTTATTTATTTATTTATTTATTTATTTATTTATTTATTTATTTATTTATTTATTTTTTGCTAGACGCCGTAATTCCCGTGAAAGGGGTGGCCAGGAACATTAGGCGTTTGTCACGAATTGCTAGGTCAAGTTGCCTGGGCTTGATATCTACCAATAACATTTTGACAGAGCGGGTTTGACTGACCCTTTGATCAGCAGCTGACGCTTTACTGACTATGTCACGGCACGTGACATAACATAATTACAGATGACTTAAAGCCACTGGGGCCTATCATGGTCATCCAGAATCTTAGGCCCTTCAAACTGCTACACCATCATTGATAAAAATTATACAGTACTAGTGTATTAAATAGAGAAATTGGGCTAGATAAATTGAGCTTGCTTTAATACTTTAAAAATAATATGCAGGTTAATGCATACTGCATAAAACACAAATAAAACACAAGTACAGTACAGTTAAGAGCATAAATGGCGACGCACCCGTTTGAATCCGTATCGAACGCAAATGAGACAATACAATTCTTTATCCCAGATGCTTCAGAACTTGGCTTTTAAGGTTCAAAGATTTTAATTGATGTAACCTTATAATTATATGCTCACGACTGTACAAGAAATTACTGACCTTTATATATCTAATTCAGGTTTAGCTTGATGTGTTATAGTAACTTCAGTATAAATGAAACAATTCATGAAAGATGATTGAACATTTCGACCATCAGAGTATTATAACCGGTAGACCTTAATGAGTTTCATGTTTTGTAAGAAATCGCTGCTTAAATGCCAAATAAGTTCTTAATACCCGCTCATGAAAGATGATTGAACATTTCGACCATCAGAGTATTATAACTGGTAGACCTTAATGAGTTTCATGTTTTGTAAGAAATCGCTACTTAAATGCCAAATAAGTTCTTAATACCCGCTGTGTTGTAATTCAATACCGGAAGTGTCTCATTTTCAGTTTGAGTTGTGTGGTATTGGTGAGTGTCGGGGTGTGTGTTGCGTTAGTGTTGGTGCCCTCGGCTGCGGAGAGAAGTGTAGGCTGGAGCTCTGTGGCTGAGAGTCTTGATCTGGAGTCACATCATAGTCATACAATTCACCTTAGCCCCATCACTGCTACACCCAATACAGCAATTTACCTTTAGCTTCAATTACAAAATATAATGTGTCATTTGTGTTTACAGTCACACCATATTCACACAGCTCACCGTTAAGGGAGTAATCACACAAGAGCTATTATCGTCAATTTTCGATGGTCACATTTTTTGGGACCCATTGCAATGGTATTAGCCAGTATACTAAAGATAGATAAATTTAGGTAAAAGAACTATTTTAAAACTTTCTCTCATAAGCTGCCAGACCAGTGTTGACAATAAAAGTTAAGGGAAAAAGCTCTTGTGTGGTACCAACTTTGGTCTCATCACTGATAGAGCCCAATAAAACATTATAAATTTAGCCTTTAGTTACTTTAGTCACTGAGGAACAGTGAGCTACTACCAACACTCATATACTGTAGAAGCTCAACATGGACAACAAATAATGAGGATCTCTCCAAACTGAGAGCTATGGTGTAAAGTTATTTCAGAATGGCATTTAGTATGAACAAGTTAAATGGTTTAAGTACCTTGTAAAAGGGAAATGTATTAGTCATATAGAGTCAAAGAAAAACTGATCATTAAATTCAGAGTGGTGGAGTGGATAAAGTCTGATATTTGAGGGGCATGATCAGTGCAGTGGAAGGTGCAGAGGCTCACTCGGTTGCAAGAGTCAGAAATGGGTGGAAGAAGTTCAGAGAGTTGTTACCACTTATTTCAATGAGGGGAAGCTATTTGCTGCATGTTGAGATATATGTTACTTTATGGTAGGGATACATAGACAGCCAAAGAGGATGACACCCTCAGACTTTAGCATATTAAATTGAGCAAGGTCAGATAGATGTGTAATACCACAATGAAAGAGGGATAAACGAGACCCGAGTTGAGAGTTACTTGATACAGAGTGTAACGGCAAGGTGATGAATATTAACAGAATTTGATGGTTTGGCCATGTTAATAGAATGGATTAGGATGATCATGTAAAGCCCGTTAAAGGTATGAAAGTGGATGAAATTATAACAGTAAGTATATTTAGGAAGACATGGGATAAGGTCCCGAGGAAAGCCCTTTGGGTGAACAGTCTTTAGGTGGCCAAGGCAGACCCATGCAATACTTGGAACTTCCTTTCAACTGATACTGAAGAGAGAGGGAAGGAAGAAAAATAGAAAAGAATGTTGTAGGAAATTAAATTAAAATAAAGGAGGAAGGAAGAGAGATTTTTGTATTTCTGGACAAAATAGTCTGAAGAAAGTTTTGCTACAGTCATCCTTTAGTGAATACTTTCCAGGATAAAATATGCTTCAGAGATAATAAGGAAATATGTTTAAGCGTAATAAGGATTATTATGTTATATCAGTTCAAATTCACCATCCATTAGCAAATGGATTAGATTGTTTTCTGTGATTGCAATAGGTGACACTTAGAATTACCTGACTACTGTATATCCATTATTTAAGATAGAAGACAACAGATAGTATGATATTATACCAAACCAGACACCGGAATCAATACGTCATAAAATGTGATATTGGGTTAGCTTGTTGTGTGAAGTAGTAACCCGCCTTATAAGACTAGACTCTCGGCCATACCTCTGCCGTTCACAATTGCTCCTCAGTTCCCTCATCATCACGTGTCTGTTTGTTCATCTTAACTCTCGTGGATTTTCAAGCTGATAATTCTCCGCTATAAATTTTTTAGTGTTTTTATGTGTGGAGTCACCTTTAGGCTTTGAATATTATTTTCTCTTAGATGAATGAGTACATTTGGTAGATTGAAATAAGATTTAGAATTAGAAACTTTTTGCGAGAAGTAAAAGAAAAAATATTCAAAGCTTAAAATTGGTGACTGTCTCTTGAAAATGGTCTTCTAACTAATGCCACATCTTGTACAGGCCGAGTGATATCAACCTCACCATACTCTCTTAGTACTGGAGACCTTTTATTTTACAGATTGGACAACTACCAACATCTTAATTCTTGCCATTGTTAGTCCCCTCTTGGCAGTTATATAAATTAGTTGATTATATGAATTTGGTGGCCATCACTGAGGATGTGAACAGTATGATTCATTTTTAGACTATAAATCACATTGTATCAATAGTATAAAGTTAACTCTTCACTGGCGTAGAAGACACATTATTCCCAGTAAGCATAACATCCTATCCTTTCCCTCAAATCATACTGCGTCATGAGCTCTAGGTATACTGTATGTTTGTTTGTTTTTCTGAATTTTCTTAACCAAATTTATGAGCGCGTCTTCCACGGGGAATGTCTTATATGCCCGGAACTATGGTATAAAACTAACCTGGTGTCACATGAGCACTTTACTGGTGGATATATCAGGGTCACAGTATCGAAGCTAAAATCATACAGTACTGGAATGAATTCTGCTATCTGTCCCTTTTTTTCACCTTTATTATGGTAATATTTTTAATCTTGCTGATGATATTGAATATTCATATCTTATATTGTACAAGATTAAATACTGTATTCTCAAATCCCTGAAAATCATGAAAAATATTCTAAACTCCAATACACTTTGTTGATAAAGTTGCTCGTGTGATGGCGCCATTAGTCCACAAAATAGCAAAATATGATAAAAAGTTGCCCAATCTTACCAGGATCTCTACTAATCACCAACACTGACAAAGTTGTTGGGTAGTGGACTTCCCAGCCTTGTTCTCTCAATAAGATGGCAAAGCTATAACCTATTAACTTTGTCCTAGGGTTTAGTAAAAGCTGAAGTTTTTGGACTGACTGGAACTTACAAGTACAAGATGCGGCATTAATACTTTTTATGGAGCTTCATTTTCCTACCCCTTTGTCAATTTTTAGACTGGAGCAATATGTGTCTGTGAATATGTTTGCTTAGTGAACTTTTCTCCTGTACACAGTGAGACCCCAGATATTGTACCCATGAGGGAGACAAATTTTACCAGTAGAATAGAACAAGAGTGACGTAAGGACAGTTGATTTGGTGCAGTACTTAGAATATCTAGTCCCATCGTGAAGTTTGTTACATGCTGAATGTTACGTAGAATTTTTAGAGATGCTATTTAAGAAAGGCTCCCACCATGAACAAATTTATAACTAGTTGAATAGATGCTATTCCTCCCCCTACACAGTTTTTTTTTATTGTATGGCTTAGAAAAATAAAATTTAGCAGTTGTACAACAGTGGCTTAAACATTTATCATTAGAAATATAGATATGTAGTATTAATATTGCAAGTAAGATAAAATGTGTATCATATTTTTTGTAGAATTGATTAGGAATCATAAGCAGCAGACTTCAGATATTTATAAAAGTTAATTTAAATATGTGTTCATACTGCATCACAATTACAGGGGTATGTATTTGAATAAGTTTACAGTACAGTACTATAAAATTTATAAAATATAATCAAACTTTTCTTTTGAAATAAAGAATCACAGCACAGTAAATTATTTGTCCTATCATTTTCATTCACTATAATTTATATTTATGAATTTAGTCATTGCAATTATGACTTTTGACTTCAATATTTATATGTGACTTATCCTAGTGCTGTGATTGAAAATCATTGCGACATAGGATGCAATATTATATTCTGTGGCCTTATTTTTACCATAATATTTCCAGAATCTGTGCAAAGATCGTAAAGCCTACTCTAGATTCAAAAGGCCATAATTATTTGTTTTATACTTAGAAATTTGTATTAAATGTCCTTGTTATTGCCCAGACTATGTTTGTGTTACCACCCTTCAGTTAAACAATACTGTACAAAACATTATAGTGTATAAACCAAGGTGACTCAGTGGTCTGGTTAAACTATTTATTTAAAAAGAAAGAAAAACTAAGTATAAACCAAGACCCCTAGCTCTGTGTGACCTAGGTGGCAACATTATGCTGAACATTTCCTACATAATTGTTCAACCTTTGATGCAGTTTTTTATGTAATTTTTAATGCTGTACACTCCCTTGATTGACAGGGCTAGGGCGTGCCCTTGTTACAGGGACTCAATTTGACATTTGC
Source organism: Paralithodes platypus (assembly GCA_032716605.1). Classification (NCBI taxonomy): domain Eukaryota; kingdom Metazoa; phylum Arthropoda; class Malacostraca; order Decapoda; family Lithodidae; genus Paralithodes; species Paralithodes platypus. Next base: position 55,156,217 of record CM064492.1, read on the forward strand.
CACAAATCGACAGACCGAGCTGCCCAAACTCTTGACATCTACCAATAGCACAGCCTGGGATCGATTTGCCGACCCTTCGATCAGCAGCCACAGGCAGTGGCAAGGTCTGCCACTGTCTGTGGCATTTCACAATATAGACATTAGATACTACAAGAGTCATCAATTGGCTTTGGATGGCTTCTCCCAGTCTATAGGGTTAATCATACAAAAAATAATAAAGGCAGTATTTTGTAAATATTGCCTGATGAGGTCAGCTCTGTAGAGTCAAGTATGTACAGTACAGGCATTTATAATCCTTGGCAGCAAATCCACACCTCATAAGTATGATTATGAATTAACATGATGCCTTGGCAGTGGTGTATTTTTAGCATGAAGGACAAATATAAATACTGTAGTATACAAAAGTTGGCATACTCAAATGTTGTGAGAACTATGCAATACTTTATAGGATTAAGATACAGTACTCTAATACACCAATGATATACAGCTACTGTAATTAAATAGCACTGAAGTCTACTGCTTAGATATTTATTCGTATTGTAGCCAGACTTAATGTACAAAGTGTATTTGTGTGAATTGTAATGGGTCTGTATTGAACTATTGTAGTACTGGTATTGTAACGTATCACATTTTTGTTTTGTTTTATCAAGTGTAATTTTCTAATATAGTTGCATCCGTTTCTGTAGTGTTATGATCTTTAGTTTTGAATTATCTTAGATTATTAGGCTTTAGTTCAGTTGATTTTAGGACTGTATTCTTCCTTTTCATCATTCTCTCTCTCTCTCTCTCTCTCTCTCTCTCTCTCTCTCTCTCTCTCTCTCTCTCTCTCTCTCTCTCTCTCTCTCTCTCTCTCTCTCTCTCTCTCTCTCTCTCTCTCTCTCACTCTCTCTCTCTCTCTCTCTCTCTCTCTCTCTCTCCTCTCTCTCTCTCTCTCTCTCTCTCTCTCTCTCTCTCTCTCTCTCTCTCTCTCTCTCTCTCTCTCTCTCTCTCTCTCTCTCTCTCTCTCTCTCTCTCTTCTCTCTCTCTCTCTCTCTCTCTCTCTCTCTCTCTCTCTCTCTCTCTCTCTCTCTCTCTCTCTCTCTCTCTCTCTCTCTCTCTCTCTCTCTCTCTCTCTCTCTCATTGAAGTCTAGTGAAAAAACAAAATACAGTATAGCACAATATGAATATGCATTTAAAATACAGTATACAATCAGTGCTATAAATCAGCTTTGCAGAGTACTGAGATATGAGTAATTGTTCATAAGTAAAAATATTTATTAGCTTTTATTTATTTGTCTGCTGTTACACTCATTTCCCAGGTATTATTAACAAGTTCCTAGTCCAATGATAAGCTTCCACCTCCAAGAATGAGGATGGTCTGATATTTCCCTGGATTTTACCAGAGTTGTATGTTGTATGTCCTATGGCATATAGGAGAAAGAGAGGGGATATGATAGAGACTTTTAAGATAGTGTCAGGAAAGTACGATGAGGATGTGTGTGAAGGTATCTTCTTGATGCGGGAGGGAACAAGAACGAGAGGACACTCTAAGAAAATTTACAAAGAAAGAAATAGGCTTGAGAAGGCAAAGAACTCATTTTGTGATAGAGTGGTAAATGAGTGGAACGCACTGCCCCAGTATGTAGTCGATTCCGAATCAATAAGGGAGTTTGAAAGTAATCTTGATAAAGCATGGGGAAGACAAGATTTGAAGTTTGATTATAAAACAAAAATACAGAATAGTAAAAATGTTGCGTCTGCTACCGCCGCCGCCAACACCGTGAACGACCGCAGCAGTGCAAGTACTGGTACTGAGCTGGATACACAGGCATAGTTTGCCTTTTTCCAGAGGATCTACTGTAAGAAACTGTAAGAAAATGTACAGAGGAACGAATGATGGGATCTGTGTTAGACGTTAGGGTGTATAAGGATATTGGTGGGGGTTTGTTGGACCAGTATGTGGTAGTAGCAAAAATTAGGGTACAGAAGAAGTGAGTGAAGAAAGGTAGAGTAAGGAAGGAGCAAGGAGGAGTGGTGACAAGCGTGCAAAGGTTACAAGAAGTGGAAGTTATAGGTAGGTTTGACTTATAGCAAATGGAGGAAATGGAAGAGGTGCATAATGTGTTTAAGGAAGAGAAATGTGCAGCATATGAGGATGTATGTGGTATTAGGAGGTGTGTGAATGGAACAGCATGGTGGACAGAGGAGGTGAAACATGCAGTCAAAAAGAAAAAGAAAAACATACTATGAGTGGTTAGGTAGTCGAGGGAATGAGGTTCTGGAGAAATGGAAAAAGGGAAATATATGTGGAGAAAAAGAGAGTGGTGAAGAGAGTAGTGTGTAAGATAAGAGTAGATGAGGAAATTAGAAAGAATTTAAGTGTAAAATGGAGGGAGTGCAGCTCAATACCTTTCTCTTCCAGAAAAGTTATGATCTTGCGAGTGGCACAGTGACTGATTATTATAGGCTTTATCTGTTGCCATTTCTATGGTTGCAGCTCATACTGCATATGAACAATATCACATTTATATTAAGTGGTATATCGGGTTCGAAGCGCTAGTTAATTCCTCCGGAAGAACTGTCACTTTTTGAAAAACAAAAGACCAGATTATTATAATTATTTATTAAGGAGGTCCAGAAAGTTAAGGAGGGTGACAAAGAAAGTAGTAAGGATGTGAAAGATAAAAATGGGCGAGTGCTATTGGAGAGGCAAAAGAAACAGAGATAGAGAGAGCACTTAAATGAATAGTTGAATGTAGAAAATGAAAGTGCTGCAAACATAATTGGATGGGAAATGGGGAGGAAGAAGAAGAGAAACAATTGAGGAGGAGGAGGGGATCAAGATGTCAGAAGTATGTGATATTTTGAAGCAGGTGGAGATGGGTAATGCATCAGGGATAGATGGTGTGAGTGGTGAGATGCTGAAGCATGGAGGTGAAGTAGTGATTAAATTTGTATGGAAAATATATAGACGAGCATGGAAAAAGGGAAGTGTGCCTGAAGACTGGAAATCAGGCATAATAGTCCCCTTGAATAAAGGGAAAGGGGAGAGAGGAATGTGTGGTAATCGCAGTCGAATATGTCTCCTTAGCATAGTAGGGAAAATACTACTTGGGTGATATGGTTTCTGGCAGAGGTGGTGCTGAAGCTGCCTCCATTGCCAGAGTCAGAAGCATCTGGGTTAAATTCAGAGAACTGGTGCCTCTCTTGACCATTAGAGGTCTCTCACTTCACCTTAAAGGGAAGTTGTATGCCTCGTGTGTTAGGAGTGTAATGACATGTGCCTCGGAAATGTGGTCAATTAAAGTGCAAGATATTAACTCCCCCAGACATATATTACGCGATCGCGTCATATGAATAAGTCCACCAAAAACTCATATGACCCGATCGCGTCATATGGACTTATCTCTATACCTTTATAATAAGTTATATGACGCACTAGCGTCATATGGAGCTCAGTAAGTCCGATAAGTTACCTCACGATAAAACCGTTGGTGGGAACCTCATTCACCTCCGATAATTCTAACGGCCGCAGTGTTGTTTTGAGTGTAGTGCGCGGCAGTGGCAATGATCCTGGGGCTCCCGCCTCCTCGGACTTATTGGAACATAATATGTCGGAGGGAGTTAATAGAATGGAACAGAATTAAAAAAGAATGCTGAGATAGATATGTGGGGTAAACCCCAAGGATGGGGTATGGAGTGAGGAACTAAGAAGGCGTCTGGGCATTAGAAGTATCAGTGAGGTGATGCGTATGAGTATAGGTAGGTAGGGTTGGTTTCAACATTTGGAGAGAATGATCAAAACTGGGTGAAGAAATGCTGAACTATGAACATTGGGGGAGCTGTGCGTAGGGGTAGACCTAGAAAGACATGGGATCTGGTACTTCGGTCCGATTTTAACATAAGGAACCTGATGACAGAGGGAGCCCGGAACAGAGATGCCTGGAATGCTGCCATTGAGGACGTAAAGCTGCAATCACACTCTGTGGACGAAGCAGGCTATAAATTTGTATGTATGTCTTGGAGGATAGTGATCGAGAGAGTGGGAGTGAGAACTGAGTCAGTGGTAGGTGAGGAGCAGGGTGGGTTTAGGAAGGGAAGAGGCTGTGTAGACCAGATTTTTTTTAAATATATCTGGAGAAGGGACATAATTTATATGCTGCTTTCTTTGACTTGGAGAAAGCTTATGACAGTAGATAGAGAAGGTTTGTGGAAAGTATCCAGATTATAAAGAGTACAGGTAGTTGGTAAGTTGCTGAAGACGGTGAAGAGCATGTATGAGGGTGCAAGGGCAGCAGTGTGTGTAGAGGATGAACAAAGCGTTTTTTTTTTTTTTTTTTTTTTTTTTTTTTTTTTTTTTAAGAGACAATGAACGGAGGAAGGAAAAACACAGATAAAACAAAAAGGTCCATGTGCCTAAAGGCATCCTCCATTCATAAAATGTTTGTAACAACTGGATTTAAACATTTGTAGATTGTAAGTTTGTGGAAAGCAATTCGAGGGAAGTGAATTCCAAAGAGTAGTAGCTCTGGGGATGAATGAATTCTGATAAGCAGAAGTTCTGCATTGTGGAGGAGAAAGTGTAAATTCATGGGCGCTCTCAGCTGCCCTAGTTCTACGGGGAAAGATGTGGAGAGGCGGCACAATTGAAGCAAGTTCCTCGGAACAATTGCTGTGAAAATATCTAGAATAATGCAAGGGATGCAACGTTTCTTCGTATGGATAATGTAGGAAGGTCCTGTGTGATTGCAGGGTTATTGATTAATCTAATAGCTTTATTTTGAATTTTGTCCAACTGCCTCAATGCAACCACTCCACTTCCACCCCACAGAGGTGAACAGTAATCCATCTGAGAACGCACATGACTTTTATATATCACGGCCAACTGCTCGTCAGTGAAGAATTCTCGAACTCTGTACAGGAGTCCCAGTTTTTTAGAGGCATTCTTAGCAATGCTTCTAACATAATGTGTCCAGCTCAAGTTAGTAGTTAATGTTACACCGAGAATGTCAATACTAGGGGAAGTGGGAATATTTACATCATTAAAAAATATATGGGAGTCAGTGAGATTCTGTCGGTTAGAAAATTGAATGTACAGTACTTGGTTTTCTGTGCATTAAAGGAAACTATATTCTTTTGTCCCCATCCATTAATTCTAGAAAGGTCCTGGTTCAGAGAAATTGCAGTGTTTATTTTTGAATTTATAAGATCGGGTTGGGTGAAAGAATTGGTAAATGTGAAGGAACTGTGGAGTGTTGAGTCATCTGCGTAGGAATGTATTGGATTATGAGTGGTAGATATGAGATCATTGATATGAATGAGGAACAGAATTGGGGCCAAAACTGATCCCTGGGGAACACCAGCATTGATCACATTGACACTTTGATCTGAATGTTGGGATAAAGCAAGGATGAGTGATGTCCCCATGATTGTATGTATATATATGTATGGAACAACACTGAGAAAGGAAGGGAGTGAGTGGAAGCTGTGTGTGCTACTGTTTGCTGATTATACAGCTCTGATGAGTGATAATGAGTGGGAGTTGCAGGATCTGGTAAATTTGTCTGGAGATGTGTGTGTGAAACAGAACTTAAAATTTAATTTGGTGAAAAGTAAGGTTATGGTGTTTGAGAGGTATGCATTCACAGAGTGTGAGGTAAGGTTGAATGGTCAGGTAATAGAGAGTGTCAGCTCATTTAAGTATTTGGGAAGTGTGATGAGTAAAGATGGGAGTATAGAGGATGAAGTGCAAGAGAGGGTACCACAGGGGAAGGAGGTTGTAGGAACATTAAAAGCAGTGACATGGAATAGGGTAGTGAGCATGGAAGTAAATAGGTCACTGCATCATAGTGGGGTAATCCCGACATTGATGTATGGAAGTGAAGTATGGAGGTTGTTAGGAGAGACATAGATTAGGAGTGAGAGGAGTGGAAATTAGTTACTTAAGAAGTGCATGTGGATTCACATGGAGAGATAGACAGACAAATGATGAAGTATGAGACCGTTGTGGTTTGGATATGGACATGATGGAGAGTGTTAAGAGGAACACCTTGAGGTGGTTTGGTCATGTGGAGCATATGGCAAATGAGAGAATGACTAAAACAGTGTATGAGAGTGAGGTGGAAGGACAAAGAGGAAGAGCAGACCAAGAGTGAGGGGGAAAGATGAAGTTGAGAGGTATATGAGTGAAAGGGGTGTTGGGTGTGAGGAGGGATGCCGACTGACAGAGGACAGAGGCACATGGAGATTCATTTGTGGCTACCACTTAAGGGATTAGGGTGTCTGGCAATAGATAGATAATACTGTACAGCAGGGGTGTCAAACATGCGGCCCCCCTCCCTCTAGCATGCGGCTCGCGAACCAGTTTGGCCAAGTAGTGTCAAATATTGTATTTTCTTCTGGAAATCTAGACATAATTATTATTTCTTAAATATATTATTTGTTGGTACTATATTAACTTAAGTTCTAATTCTAGGAAGTATTTGTGAGAGTAAGAAGCTTAAAGTAGATTAAATACTCTTTCACCCTTAGACATTCTTCTTAAGCTGAATAAAATCATCAACGGGTTTATCATAAGCTCAATTCGAGGCCAGTGGGACGGTTCTTGCAGTCATGTTCAGTATGTGGCCCAAGACTACGGGGATGAAACACAACTAGTGCGACAGGTGCTACAGTTGCCGTAAATTCATATTTAAATAATATATTATGCGTTCTGAATATTTTCTGAAATTGTCAAATTTGGATAATATGAAGCATTTATTTTAATTTATATTATGACAGATGGAGGCATTACCGGTATATTATGTTTGGCCTGCTACATTAACCCCTTCTGTACCAGCAACGTCTTTTTAACTTTATTATGGCTACTATTTGACGATTGTATTCAGTTTCAAAAGGGCCTCCAGCAATTGATAGGCTTCAAACTATCTCACTTATTCCTTTTTACTACTACAGATCCTTCTTAAACTGCACAAAATCCTCTAAACATAGCTACAATAAAATATAAAAGATGTCGCCGGTACAGAAGGGGTTATTGCGGCCCTACAATACTGTACCGTGTCAAATTTGGCCCACCAGAGCAAATGAGTTTGACACCCCTGCTGTACAGTATATTGGATGCTTGTATGCTCATAATACAGTACTATCATTCCTTCAACTTCATATTCTCATAAAAATTGTGAGTGAGCTAATATAGTAAAGGTCTTAAAGTAACTGTATACTGTACTCAAGTAACTGTATACTGTACTCTGCTTAAAACTTGTAAAATGTTATAACTTTTAATATATCTTTGCTACTTGAGTTTTTCTCCCCTTAATTTCTTTGTTTCTTCTTCACCCTATTGCTTTATTTATTATTTATTAAAGTTTTTTTTTATACTAGTTTCAGGATCATCCAACATATGACTATAGCAAAGTAGTAAATGTAATATTGTTTGACACTACCAGTATGATAAAGATATAGAAGTTATAGGAGACGTTGGAGCCTCGATATAGACCCACCGGAAGTGACTGGTAGGAAAGAGGTGTGAAAGTCGTTGAAGGCAGACTTACATGAGGGTTGTTTTCTGGCAAATTTTGATCTGTAACTTTATTCTGGCAGCATTATGAAACTGCAGGGTATTTTGCACTAGTAGTTTATTATGGGTGACGGAATTCGTAAAGCGTTTATATCAGAAGCTGCCAGATCAGAGTTGTGGGAAAAAGTTGCAGGAATATATGCTCATGTAAATTTTCCTTTACTGTCACTTGTTCCTGTGTAAAGTTGTTTGTTGATGTACAGCCAGATTCAGTAGTTCGGTCACAACCTGGATGATAAACTAGGTAATTTGAAGATGAATCACTTTATCTTGACAGCCCTTACTTGTTTCCAGTCACCCTTTAAGTGTTGCGCTTTCTATTTGCTTGTAAGATTAATGTGTTTCTCTCTGGAATTTATGCAATTTGTCATCAAGGTTGTAGTAGGACTTTTGAATCCTGGTGTACTAGTAATGGCCCTTTGCTCCCACTCCCCACTCCCCCCAGCTTCTGTCACTCCCTACTACGCCCTCCCTTCCTTCCTCACCCCACCTGCGCTCCACCAAATTTGTAACCTCATTCTTCTCCTCTCTATATGTTGCGTTCGGTTTGTTGTTTACATTCACTATTTTAGCCGTACCTTGTGCAACCTATTAATTTAATGTTCTGTTGATGTTTTTTACCTATTACACTTCTAAGTTGTCAGTTACCCCTCCCTCCACCCTTTTGTTTATATATAAAAATTGCAGTTCTCTTTGTTGTATCTGTATGTTAAGTAATTACAAATCGCTTTTATCTTTCCTAGCTTTTCTCCTTATTTGTGAACCACCTCCCTAAACCTGCTGTGCCGCCCCTTCCGTCCCCTTTCAGCTACCAGCACAATGTGAGACTCTCCTAATGTTACTCTGTTGCGCCACTTCACTGTTCCAGAAGCCATGGATAGTTAGACAAAGTTCCAACGTCCCCACCCTCACCATTTTACCTGGCAGTATTTGATTTATTAAGGCTACGTGTACAGTTGCCCACATGAATTCATATCCTCTGTGTGTGATTTTATGTATGGAAGGAAAGTTATTATGATTGAGTTTTGAGTATAGTTTGTTATGCAGTACAGTAGTTAATTCATAGGATTAATTACCCGTTTTATAACCTTATGCTTGTAAGTCAATCATACATACATAAAACAATGAAGTACGTACAAATTCATGGAGGGAACTGTAGATTCGGTGTCAGTTCCAGACAGAACACTACCATTGATAAAACTTAATACAACGAGTATTGATCATAAAAATACAATTCATGTGGTTTAATGAAAAATATTGTCTTAACATTGAACCACAAATAAAGAAGTAGTGTTTCTATAAGTCTATGCTTAGCTTCATAACTTTATCAATGGTGGTGTGCTCCATGGAATGGACTCAACTGTACGATGGATTGTGATTGATGAATCTGTTTCCACCTGTATCTCCATGACCAATCACAATCCCTGTCACACACCGCCTTACTACCAACAATTGTGAGGTAACATTGCCTGAGTGGAGCTGATGGTTCTTTGGCCAACTGTACATGTTCAAGGCCCTCATTCTATCTTGCAACCAGATGTTACTATGTGGGTATCATTATACATGTTTTAATGTGTTGTTTATTGTTTTCTCTGTGTGGTAGTGCTGCGTTCTTTAACACAAAACTTAATGGCAGTTTCTTTTTTGGATACAATGCCATATTTATTTTTATAATAATTTATGGTATTGTAATACGTTTTTACCAAATATACATATACTGTATGTGCGTGAGTTTTCTGATAACTAGAATGCAGCATTATATACATGATAGAAAGAAACCATGTATTTACTTAATTAAATTATTGTGTCAAAAGTTATGTCTATAAATAAGTTAGTGTATAATTTAAAGGGACAATTATAAGTTTAGTTATTTTCAAAACATGTTCAGTGTCTACAGTAATAATTGCCAAAAGTTTAAATATAAATTGTATATTTATTGTCTTGTTGATTTGGCTATCTAGTAAGATAAGATAATATGCTTACTCATTCTGAACTTATTTTAACTTACATTATCTGTATATGTAGAGAAAATTATGTCAATTTTGCTAAGCCAACACTATGCCAATCTTGTTATTGTTATATAAGTTGCCTACACTATGTGTTAAATGTATTTTACACAATGAATGTAGAATAAGAGAATGAGAATATTTTTAATCATTGCCAACTTTGTTACAGTTAGGCTAACATTGCATTTCTTTTCCAGATTCAGAAAAATGTATATCATATTGCAGTATTTTACTGTGTTCCTATGCGAGTTTTGCGTATTTTTTTCATTTTTTACAACAGATTTACACATTTAAAACTACATTTGTTTTTTATTAGTGCCAATTTAGTAGGTGTAAATTAAATACATTTTCAAATGGTATAGAAATTAATATGCTAAATGTACTTGTTATGGCTTTATTACTAAACTCTAAGAAATGTTCCAATATGTTCTGTGATAGTAGTGGGTGTATACTGGGAGTTGCAAATACATAACAACAGTTTGTTTTGTAAACATTTTATTAGCATGGAATACTGTGTAAAATATTCATGTACACTAACATTTTGGTATAGTGAAACTTTGTAAAGCTGTATGCCCAGTAAGTTACATGCACTGGTCAGGTTATACATTAAATAGTTTACTTAGTGAGGACATGCTTTGGATAATTACACATAAAAGAGGCCAGTTGAGAAAAGTAGATACAGTACACTGTACACTCCAGTCTTGTGCTCTCATATATGTAGGTATTTGTCATGTGTGTATGTTATTAAATGGTTTTTAGTGTAACATGTTAAGTAAAACTATTATACGTACACATACACTTACACACATACAAATTATTTGAAAAGAGGTACTGTTTTAGCAATATACTCCCAAACCAGTTTGTGTACAATAAGAAACAGAAATATCACCCTTGCAAATTTACATCTTAAAAATGTGCTTGATAAAGAGAAAAGCATCTTGCCAACAAAAGTCCCAAAGATAATGCCCAGAAGTGGATCATAATTGCGCTAGCCACAGGAGAAGCACATGAAGGTAGAGTCGGCCCAATTTATAAGGGCAGTTGAACCATTTTCTCTAGTAGGCACTTTCATATTTTCTTTTCAAGGTTTTTTAAATGTTGGGTATTTGAAGTAGTGGATATCTGAAATTCTCTCATGCATGTGATATGTCAAGTGTTTTGTGAACAATTCGGTAGGAGATGTAAGTACATGAGGTAAAGAACACTGCATCTGCTTATAAATATATGTGGGCACTCTACAAAATTAACAGCAAGCACTGGATAGTGGGGGCAGTAGGATTAAGAGTTAACCATTTTAGTTAGTTGTCATCAGATTAGGTCCTACAAACCACTATTTGATTCCCCTTATAGTATTGTTTATATTGCAGTACATAATACATCACAAATACCTCTACTTGAAGCTTTGTGAATAGCTGACAAAATATTAGGCTTTGTACAGTAATATCTAAGATACAACTAAAACAAAAAGTGGATGTAATAGCGTGTTACCTGGTGGGTGTGTTCAGGTGGGGCTGGAGCTGGCGGAGGTTGTCCAACAGGCCTCGCGGCGGGGATCCCTGGCCTCCGAAGACGACCGGCACCTGCGGCCTAACGAGTACCACATCAACAGGTTTCCTCGCTCCAGGTCGCCTTCACCCGTCAGAGGATATCAGTCACCCACACACCAGCCAAGGTAGGGAGAGGAATTCATTTTGGACGGTGGTTTGTAAGTTACCAGCCAAAGGTAGGCTAAGGAATTGACCACTTACAAGTTTTAGGCTATAAGGAAGTTGACGGCGTAAATATCGATATTAACAGAAATGCGCAATACTAATGTAAGATGATGGATAGAATGTATATGGTGAATGTGATTGTACAGTACAGTATATGCCTTTATAAATGTACTACAGCTGTATTTTAGCTGGTAATTCTGCTAAATATTGATGTCTACAACTCCAACTTCCTTATACTGTAGCTTGAAACTCGCAAGTGGTCAATTAATTTTGGATGGTGGTTTGTAAGTTACCAGACAATGGTAGAGAGAGGAGTTCAAGTTGAATGGTGGTTAGTGAGTTACCGGACAAGATTGGTATTATATAGTCCATGGGCCAGAGTGAAAATTGCTACCATCCAATAGTGCTACATATTTGCGCAGTGGCAGTATCGTAACCAATGAGGTTTAGAGGTCCTGTCATCTGCGTCAAAGTAAACGGTATTGGTTTGAAGTCTTATTAAAAACGCACCTTTGTGGCTTACCGTGTTCAATTACGGTAAGCAAGTCCTACCCCCCCCTTCTCGAGGTATCCTTGTTACTACACAGTCCTTGTTTTAATCCTCCTTTTTAAATTTCTTAACTTTAATTTTTTCTGACGGTGGAACCAAAGGGGAGGGCGGGTGTACTGTTTCTTCTACAGTACACTTTGTTTTTAATCTTAAATCCTTTTTTAATTAAAATGTTTACTGTTGTTAGTACCAGTATTTTGTTTTTTGCATTTTTGAGGTACTTTTTATCTAAGATTTTGACAATCCGTCACCCTGTTTTGGAGGCATTATGTCCAGACCCCAAGTCCTCCTGGGAAACAACTGTGCTCGGTATGCTGCCAACCAAGAGCCCCACTGGGGTGGAGGAGCAAAGCAGAAAAGTGGCGGAAACGTCGTTCGGGTGAATGGAACTCTGCTCCGTGTCTGTGCCTTCAATGCCAATGGCATAAATGATATAGCAGGGGCGGGCGTCGTAGGAGACACGGAATCGGACACAGTCGAATCAAGTTTTTTGGTAGTATCCATGATGGCGTCGGGGTAGGGACTGATGCTGTGGTGTAGTTCGAGCGTGGTGATGCTGTGTAACGTTTGTAAAAAAAAAAAAAAATGCGCGCGTTTCGAAAGCAAAAATTCAAGCAATGGAGCTCAGCAACCCATCCGGGTTCCACGGCGCTAGTTAGTTTTGAGCTTCTCAGAGCCCAACCGGGTACCGAGGGTTAACCCTCCAGCCCCGGGGACTATAGCTCGCGACTGTGCTGCGGTACCGGGTGTTTTGACGATCTTTGGGCTATGTTAACTCCTCTGTAATTCAATGAATATGGCATGTAATGTTATGAATAAAAAAAAGAAAAATGTTCCACAAACCTTCCTCTGTAGAATGGCGTTGAGTAGAGGTCTCTAGCCCCTCTGGTTGCATAATGGTGAGCGCGGGAAGACGAGTGCTTTTCGGCGGAAAATTCTTCCCGCGTTCGGATGCGTCGCCCCGGCCAATGGCTACGATGCACCTAGCCGCTCGTCGCGCCAAAGTGTTTATCTCCCTTAGACGATTTTAGTGTTTGATATTGAGAATGTGATGTTTATTTGATATTTTTATAGTTATTTTGAGGCCAATTATATAAAGTATGTTTATTAGGGTATCACTGTCACTAATATTACTAATTTTCACTCGATACCGTACATTTTATTAGTAATTGAGGTAGGTTATTGTTATATTAGGCACTGATTATTAGTTATTACAGGTGTTTATTATACTTTGGCCATCAAGTATTGTGTCTTGTGTCACTTTCAGTTTGATAAATATCTTTAGAGTGTCACTGTCACTGATAATGCTCATTTTTACTCGATACCGTACATTTTATTAGTAATTGAGGTAGGTTATTGTTATATTAGGCACTGATTATTCGTTATCACAGGTGTTTATTATACTTTGGCCATCAAGTATTGTCTTGTGTCACTTTCAGTTTGATAAATATGCTTTAGAGTGTCACTGTCACTGATTATGCTCATTTTCACTTGATACCGTACATTTTATTAGTAATTGAGGTAGGTTATTGTTATATTAGGCACTGATTATTCGTTATCACAGGTGTTTATTATACTTTGGCCATCAAATATTGTGTCTTGTGTCACTTTCACTTTGATAAATATGCTTTAGAGAGTGTCACTGTCACTGATAATGCTCATTTTCACTCGATACCGTACATTTTATTAGTAATTGAGGTAGGTTATTGTTATATTACGCACTGATTATTCGTTATCACAGGTGTTTATTATACTTTGGCCATCAAATATTAGGTCTTGTGTCACTTTCACTTAGTTATATGCTTTGTAAACGTTTTATTTATTAGTGGCCCCTCCATCATTGACGAACATGCCTATTACATAAGGCATCCTCTTCAAACACTAATCCGCCGTAGTTTTGAATCTACCGCGCAGAGCATTTAAAAACTGAGGAGCCTTCATCATGAGCGCACGCGACCTCACTCATGGCTTCAGTCATTATGAATTGGGTTCTCACTACGAAAAAATTCGTAAAAAATAAAAACAAAAAGAAAATAAGAATAACTATCTAATAAGCTTTCCATCATATCGTGGATGTACTTGTGTGGATCTCTGACCAGACGCTGATTCAGGCGTCATTCCTCCTTCACTGCTCTGCGCGCAGCCTGCCCGGACGTGTCTCCCCACGCTCCGCTAGTTCCGCATTCGTTGCGTCCCTAGTGAGTTTTTTCTCATTTGTTTACTCCAGGATGTATCGAGCAAGGTTAGGATAGGCGTAGCAGGAGTGTCCTGGGTTGGTTGCCCGCAGTGCAGTGTATTTTGGGTCGTGTGTGTGGGGCATCTATTTCGGATGTACCCTCGTGGTCCCGTTGTGGACATGTGAACTTTTTCACAGTTGAGTTAGTTTGTGATGCAGGCGGCTTTCACTACGCGTTAATTATTGCTGCCTTTTATCTTTCTGATGAGGTAAGCTTTGCTTACTGACGTTCCCAGCGTATTTTTCTTCACTTAGTGAAGTTTTTTCTGGGTCCCGAGTCAGTCTTCCCTTTGCCGGAAGTATTTGCTACAGTGGTGTGTTGGCGGTGGTTCCTGTTGTGATATTTCCAGTGTTTTGTGTATATTTCAACATTTATTATGCCGTCTACTTAGGCCTAGCCAGCCGCTCGTAGCTTTGCCACATGTACAAGTGTTATTGTTTATTATTTAAATATGCCCTACTGTGTCATGTGTATCCGGGTTTTAGTTGTGTATTGGCTAATTCCTCGGACTATATTTGTTTCCTGGTTTAGTTGTGTATTGGCTAATTCCACGGATTATTGTGACCTTAGGTTAGTCGTGCGTGGCTCTCCTCGTGTCAGTTGTACGTTCAGATGGTGTCTGTTCAGGGTGGGTTTCCTTCCGGCGGGTTTTTTCTCGGTTTCACCATGAAAAAAACCCGGCCGAGAGCCGTGTTGGGCCACACGTGGTTTTAACACTGGCTTGTGTCCCCGGCGATGGGGTGTCTGTGGCTCTCCAGGACTGCGTCTCTGTGGGTGCCTGGTTTCAGGCCTCCTTTGATTCCCGGCGGGATGGCTGTACCCATCTATAAAACGTTGTTCATGCGAACATACGTTATGTAGTTTTTCTACCCGGTTTTACAAAACTACATGAAAAACCTAGCTGTTGTTTAAGGCTTTCCTCCCCGGCGATCTTTTACAAAGAAGTGGGGACAGGAACTTATGGGGTTAACGTTTGGACATCTCACCCGGCGGGTGTACCTGGGTAGGGTGGGATGAACGACTTAAGTCTTACAGTTAGTTAACCAATCCATTTTTAAGTGATACTATGTGTATCGCCGCCTTTACACTTACGGCGATTGAAGGTTCAATTAGAGTTAACATCGATTTTTCACACCCGGCGGGTGCTCCTAGGTGGAAGAACTAAGGAATTTACAAAATTCAATTTCGATTTAACCACTTAATTTAGTGATACAATTAGGTATCGCCGCCTTCAAACTTACGGCGATCTTTTTGTGACAATTCGTTAGACATCAGATCTCGTATCAGCCTGCCCTGTGTTATTCTACTAAAATATTTCAAGGGCCGGCGTCTTTATGGGGGGTTGCTTTGTTCCAAAATTGAATCTTGAGACAGTCACCACCAACAAAAGACTATAATCGCCATGCTGGACCGTTATATTATGTCAGAGGGTATTCTTCACTTTCTTTAAAAGATTTGTTTAGATATTCTGAACCCCGCCGCGTAGCGAGCTGTGATCGTTGTGTCATTACATCTCGTTACCCGGTGGGTTATTAACACTTGTGTGCGAACATGTTGGGTTAACCTTATGAGCATTAATTCCTGGAAATTTTCTTTTTTTCCAGAGCTGGGCTCCGGCGGACCAATACAGACCCGGCGGTAGTTTTCCCCCACCAGTCTCTGTCATGGCTACCGTGGCCCCAGTCTTTGCTTTGTGCACTACCCCTGCTTGTGCTGGTATCCCTATTTTTGCGCATACCCTTTGCATAAGGTGTGTTAAATGTCTAGACCGTTCAAGGGGTCTCTGGGTAATGCGTAATTGTTCTTTTTGCTCCCAATTAGCTGTAAAGGTCCTTTGCGACAATGATAAGACCGCAGCAGTAGCGTTAAGAGAAGTTAGGCAACAGATGTCAGCCTACACTACCATTGTTGCACATAAATCACTTCAATGTGACAACGTCCCTCTTTGGGATAGATTGCTCTTCGAACACCCTCCCCCTAAACGTTCCTCTAGAGTCACGAGTCTTAAGCCGGCGGAGACTGGTCAGGGTTCTGTATCTTCTGCTGCTACACCAAAACGCCCAAGAGAGCCTACACCCCCGGCATCCGCCTCCTCGTCTCGGGCGAGATCTCGGTCTAGGTCACCTCTCAGACACCAGTCATCTAGTCGTGCCTCTTCACCGGCGAGTAAGAAGAGTAGGACGGAAGGTTCCACCAGTGGTCACGGCGATGAATCCTCCAGATCTAAGAGTAGTTCACGGTCACACCGTAGCCATAAATCCTCCAAAAAGGATTCCCATAAACGGAAGTCCTCTCTACATTCACCAGCTTCTAGTGCCTCACATCGTACCTCTACCCCAGACAGAGTTTGTGTTACGGCCCAAGGGTCCCGTGCGGCGCCTGTCCCTAAAGAGGATTTACCACTTAATATTTTAATCCTGGAATTGGAAAGTTCAGGGGGTTCAGTAATTGAGAATGTTTCAGACTCCCAAGAGAGCGTAGGCCAGGGCCTCGGTGTTTGGCGGTTTGCTCAACCAGGGTCTGACCACCCACGTCCGACTCAAACGAGTCACACAGTAGCCGATGTCCACAGGGACGCGGCGATCCCATCCTCTATTCCTGACTTATCTTGGCAACAAGGTACCCCAGCTTCGGCGGGATCTTCTCAGGAGGATCAGGAGGAGAAAGACGAAGTTTCAATAATTTCGGAGATGGAAGGGCAAGAGTCAGGCTCAGGCTTAGACGCCGCGCAGGATATTAATGATTCACCTGTTAGTTCATCATCAAACCAGTTTGTTACGGCGCAAGAAATTAATGGGCTGCTTACTCATGCTTTATCTAAATTTTTTGGCCAACAACAGGAAAACCCCACAATGGACTTGGGGGCTCCCACGACAAGTTCTACGGTACGGCCTCTGATGACTTCGATTGATTTATCTAAGATCCCTAACCCTCCCACTCTGTTAACATCAGGGATCACTAGGCCTGCTACGGCGGCATTGACAACTTCAAATGTCAGGGTCATAACGGATGTCAATCCACCCCCTCTAGACAAAGCGCCTCTCAGAAAGGTAGCTATGCCCTTGCTTTATGGGCCAGACGAGTCATGGGTCCTTTTGACCCCCACTAAACCAGAGCTCGCCCAACCTACCTTGTCAGGGGAACTCCCAGTACCGCGTGAGTGGGTCATCCAGGGCAATAAGTCAAAGAAATTAAGGGCCTTGGATACTTTGGGTAATGTACTGGACGTAAACATCAAGGCTATACCTAGTTATTATCACCAAGACTATTTTGTGTATGCTACTAAGCCAGCTTTACCCCCTGCCTCAGCTTCGAAACTATTTTCAGACTGGTCTAAGCTGGATGGGTTTAATGATATTAAGACTCTGTCGAAGGCGGTGCTGGTTGGGGGGTGGGGCGTCGACTGACTGGGGACAGAGGTGCATGGGGGCGGTTCGTTCGTGGCCACCCCTTCGGGGATCACGGCGTCAGGCAATAGATAGATAGATAGAAGACTCTGTCAGCTCTCACTCCTGAACTGGATTTACAGACCGTCACAGACGACGCAGCTAATCCAGTTTTGAAGGTGGGGCAGTTGGGTCCAGGACCTTGGGTAGATTGGGAGGTAGAGGCTCAAAACTTTGCAACCACATTTACTTCTAAATCTTCCCACCAGATCCCTCAAGATACTCATTCATGGTTCTCCATGCCGGTGGGTTCTGCCGGCGGAGTCCCGTCAGCTTTGTTTTCTTTTCTAGCTGCCCCTAAGATTAATCTTTGTGAGCTGAAAGACCCGTTCACTACCCCTACCCCTACTCACCTAGACAGAGAATTTAGGCTACGGGGGAAAGCTTTTCGCCTGTTCTCGCAGTACATAGTGTCTCAGCAGGTGGCTAAGTCTTTACTACGGTCCACTCAGGCAATCGCAGATGCGGATGCCAGAAGATCGGTTGAGTTATCCCGGCGACTGATTCTCCAGTCGTCAATCCAATCCTTGGGTGACATACGCACCGCCTTGCTTGAGGTGGTACGAGCACGACAAGATCTTAGGATGTCGTTAGTTCGCAAGCTACCTGATCGCATTGCGAATCAGGTGGTTATGTCACCAGTGCTTACTCCCTCTTTAATGACCCCTGAAGTGTGGCGAACGGTGTTCAATATGGCACAGGCCTTTAAGCACAGTCCCACCCCTTCTAAGAAACCTGCATTTAACTTCCCCAAACCCAGGCCTACCGCTAAAGCTCAGCCAGGGGGATCTAAACCTTTTCTTCCGCCTAAGTCCTCCCACTCCCCCCAAGGTCAGTACAGGCATAGACAGAGTAGGTTTTCAGGTCAGAGAGGACGCGGCTAGAATAAGCCAGGTCAGGGCCAGTCTTCGGCCAACACCAGCCAGCCGGCAAAGCGTCCAGCACCACCAACCCCACCATAAAAAAACTAAAGTCTCTCTCACTCCCGGTGCCAACCTTAAGGCTGGAGGAACCGAGGGCAGTACAGCCGGCGAACCCTTGTCTGCTAACTGGGTCGTTCCGAACGTGTCACCAAGCATGGCCGTTAAACACTTGGGCACGGATGGTGGCACGCAAAGGCATCACTTGGCAGTGGCTCCGGCGACCTCGCTTACGTGAGCCGACAACGGCGAATTTTGTTTCTTTAGAGGTGGAGTCACTGGTCCAGGAAATGATTGCCAAGAATGTCATCATCCCGGTCCCCCCAAATTACCCTGTATTCACGTCCAAACTATTTTTGGTTCCCAAAAGGGACAGTGTTCAGATGAGGCCGGTCGTCGACCTGTCTTATCTGAACCTTCACATTCACAACGAATCTTTCAGAATGTTAACAGTACACCAAATCAGGCTAACACTTCCGCCGGGTGGTTGGATGTGTTCACTAGACCTGACAGACGCCTATTGGCACGTATCGGTCAACAAAAGATTTCAAAGGTTTTTGGCCTTACGGATCAGGCACCAAAATTTTGTTTTTCAGAGGATGCCGTTCGGCTTGAACCTAGCACCTCGATTATTCACAAAACTAGTCCGGCAAGCCCTGATGCCATTGTTAAAACAGGGGATCAGAGTGTTGTGGTATCTGGACGACTGGCTGGTGGTGGCAGAGACACAACAATTATGCATAAAACATGTCAATATCATTTTAAATCATGTTAAAACTCTAGGCTTCAAGGTAAATCTGGTAAAGTCAAACCTTGTTCCCTCACGAGTAATTCAGTGGATAGGGCTGGTCTGGGACACGGCCGCTCTCACTCTGAGTCAGAGTGTGGACAATCGCAACAGGTTTCGCAGGAAACTGTTCAGGTTTCTTCACAGTCTAACTACGACGCGGAGGGTCTGGGAGTCTCTGGTCGGCTCTCTCAACTGGATTCAACTAACTGTCAAGTTGGGCCGGTTGAAAGTAAAACGATTAATATTGGAAGGCAACAAATATTTCCCGCTCTTACCGGCGGGAAAATTATGGCCCATCCCGAAATTAATCCACACCTTACTAGCGGTCTGGGCGAAGAGGGAAAACGTTGCACTCAATAATGTCATGGACCTCTCCTCCACCAACGGTATGGGTAGACACACGGATGCGTCAGGCACAATAGGTTGGGGATTTCAGTCAAATCAGGGGCACCAGGGTCAGGGGCTTTGGTCCCACTTAGAAATCTCTCACATCAATGTCAAAGAATTACTAGTCCCCTTGTATTTCCTTCAGGCTCACGGCCCGGCGTTACGGGGCAAGTCGGTGGCCTTCAGAATGGACAATCTGAATGCAGTTCACTGTATTCAGAAACAAGGGTCAACGAGGTCAAGGAGGTTGCTAAAACGTGTCGGAAGAGATTTTTGCCCTAGCCAACAGACTAGATATTTATCTTCACGCATCTTATCTCCCAGGCGTAGCGAACGTCTGGGCAGACGCTCTGCCCCGGAGACAGAGCACGACAGTAGAATGGGAGCTCAAGCAACCCATTTTCAACCTAATGATTGCAGAGCTCTCCCATCCACAAGTGGATCTTTTTGCGTCCGAGGAGACTCACAAACTCCCTCTATACCTCACCCGCCGGGCGAAAACGCCGGCAGGGGGGCCAGACGCCCTAGTGACAGACTGGAACAGATGGAGCTCCATCTATCTGTTTCCGCCGCCAGATGCGTCACTAATGTGCCACGTAGTGAACAAACTACGAGATTATCGAGGCTTAGTCTCGCTAATCGCGCCCCTGTGGCCGGCGCAGTTGTGGTACCAGCAATTGAAAACGTGGTGCCCGGACCCGGTATCGCTCCCGGTCGGGTATTTCCACTTAGACACGATTGGCAACCTAGCGACCTCGCTGACTTTTGCATTATGGACATTCAGGAGGCCAAGTGGCTAGCACCATACGGTAGAGATGTGACCAATAAATTACTCAATCAATATACTCAGTCTACAAAACGGCAGTATCAATCACATTGGCAAGCCTTTACTTCTTGGATCGTTAGAACAGAACAAACTGTACCCTCAGTGGCATTAGTTTTTAATTATTTGAATTATCTGTTTGAGCAGAAACGTTTATCTGTGGTAACATTAAAAAATCACTTAACTGCGATTAGAGTGCCCTTTTTAGACCTTACAGGTCTCTCCATACCGGTAGCGGAGGAAACAGGTTTTATGAGAGCATGTTTTAAACTCCGCCCACCTCCCCGTCAGCTCATGCCTACTTGGTCTCTGGACAAAGCTTTGTCTTTACTTCACTCTCGTCTGTACCAAAATACTGCAGACTTTGCATTACTCTTAAAAAAGGCGGTTTTCCTTTTGGCTTTGGCCACCGGAAACAGAGTGTCTGAGCTGGCGGCGATGAGCAACACACCTAATTGTCTTAGGTTTGGTAGACTTAATGAATGTATTTACATTGCACCTTCCCCAGGTTTTGTAGCCAAGAATGAGCATAGTGCACACGTGTTTTCTGAGTTAACGGTGCCGGCGTTAAAAAGGGGAAAGGTGCATCATAATCTATGTCCAGTGCAAGCTCTAACCAAATATTTGAGAGTAGCTCCTCTAAACCCCCAAGGTGCTTTATGGGTAGCAAGTACGGGTAAACGCTTACTTAAACGGCGATTAGCCTCTCTTCTGGTCGAAGTCATTAAAGAAAGTAATCCCGGCGTTGTGGGTCGGGCCCACGATTTACGCAAATGGGCAGCCTCTTTACGTTTCCTGAAATTTTTTCAGTAGAAGATATCGCGTCCACGCAGTTGTGGGCGTCTAATCATACGTTTCTGTCTAGATTATAGGTTTGACTCCTGTAAGGAGTTAAAGAAAACCTAATATTTAGTAGTGGCCCCGTAATCATTGACGAACATGCCTATTATATAAGGCATCCTCTTCAAACACTAATCCGCCGTAGTTTTGAATCTACCGCGCAGAGCATTTAAAAACTGAGGAGCCTTCATCATGAGCGCACGCGACCTCACTCATGGCTTCAGTCATTATGATTGGGTTCTCACTACGAAAAAACTTCGTAAAAATAAAAACAAAAAGAAAATAAGAATAACTATCTAATAAGCTTTCCATCATATCGTGGATGTACTTGTGTGGATCTCTGACCAGACGCTGATTCAGGCGTCATTCCTCCTTCACTGACATATCAAGTAAACCAAAATCCTCAATACATCAACGAATGGGAAGGGGACGGTCGGGAGGGCCCCAGTCGTCAATGATTACGGGGCCACTACTAAATATTAGGTTTTCTTTATCTCCTTACAGGAGTCAAACCTATAATTTATTAGTGGCCCCTCCATCATTGACGAACATGCCTGATTTCTAAGACTGGAGGGGGACATTCGTAATCATATCATAACTCTAGAAAAGCAGATAAGAAAAACAACCACATAGTATTCTTACTTTTGAAAAAATATATTTAACTACGGCGTAGGCCGAAAATATACAAGAAAAAGGGGTTCAGGCAGGTGCGTGCTTCAAAGAAGCCTGCCTGACAAAAAATTGGGTAACCCTGAAGATTCTGAACACAGATCTGTAGTTACAAAGGCACCCCACTCAACGAGTGGTGACAAAAAATAACAAGTTATAAGTTTATATGTGCACATAATAAACCCCAAAATAAACTTGGAGATAAATTGCAAAGGAACTCCATTGTTCTAATATTAAATTGCTTTCGCAGCTAAAACTACTATAACAACACCGTTGTTTTGTACTTAACATTGTACTAGCATAATTTCTCGCTGAGAAATTTTCATATCACATTTTAACCTTAAATTGTATCACAGCTCTCATACTCCGGTGGGGTCTAGGGTGTCCTATGCCAACTGACTGCACCCCCCCCCCCTTTCCCGTGAAAGTAACAATAAGTGACTGCAGGGCCACCTAGACCCTCTGCCTTAACCCTTAATTAGCGGCGAGCAACATAAGTCGAGTTAAATAAAGCTGGACTATGTGGCGGCGCTCGACATAACTCGAGTGGCAATTTCAGCACGTAATGTGGCTGAGAGAGAGAGACAAGTGGTGGCAGGAGACTAGCGAGCGTATGACTGCTCCAGACCACCGCGGCGAACCTACTGACACAAATCTCAGCTCCCTCCTCCCTCTCTCACTCGCTACATACTCAATTATGTACTGAAAGTACCGAATTACCTGCTTTTTGCACTCGCGTTTCACGGTTATTGCAAGAAAACTATCCATCATACAAGGATCGTTATGGTGTCATTCGAAAGCTCTGTTTATGCCCTTTCAGGGATAGGTACTTGTTTTACGTTCTGGGTCTTATTTAGGCATGAAAATGATCACGTAAAACACCTATAGCCTAAAAACACCCCGCTGTGCGGTACACATAAATAAACCGCATAGGCCGCTCGTAAGGTGTTAAAGCTATACATTTTTTTTTTTTTTTTTTTTTTTTTTTTTTTTTTTTTCTATATTCCAACTACTCCCTCTCGGGCATAGGCTGAGAGCCTGTACATTCCACCGCTCAACACGGTGAAGCCCGTGAGGTCTTGTTCCAGTCTGGGGAGTGAGACATGTGAAGCATCCATCATGGCTCGAAGCAGCTCCATCTCTGAAGCGGCTGGTTGCTTCGCTCAAGTGCTTCACCGTCTCACCCTCCAGACTTAGACCCTCACTCTCACAACGCCACCTATTGAGAAGTGAACTCACTAGGCATTGTCCCCCTGTAACATATTTTGAATATGGGAATATTCATACAGTGTTATTTAATCAGGGAACAATGAGGGTATTTTTTTGGCATTTCGGTGGGCTTTGTGGTAATGCACTGACACTAGGTACAGCACAAATTCAATCCCAATAATATCTTCCCATTGACATATCGGGATTTGAACCCGGGTCCATTGGATTACCAATCCAGTGGCATGACCACTCCACCACACCTCCCCTGGTACCCTTACCTACCCTTACATGGTAAGGAAGGTTTGTCTAGAGCAACTGACAAGTATCTAGACAGAAACGTATGATTAGACGCCCACAACTGCGTGGACGCGATATCTTCTACTGAAATTTTTTTCAGGAAACGTAAAGAGGCTGCCCATTTGCGTAAATCGTGGGCCCGACCCACAATGCCGGGATTACTTTCTTTAATGACTTCTACCAGAAGAGAGGCTAATCGCCGTTTAAGTAAGCGTTTACCCGTACTTGCTACCCATAAAGCACCTTGGGGGTTTCGAGGAGCTACCCTCAAATATTTGGTTAGAGCTTGCGCTGGACATAGATTATGATGCACCTTTCCCCTTTTTAACGCCGGCACCGTGAACTCAGAAAACACGTGTGCACTATGCTCATTCTTGGCTACAAAACCTGGGGAAGGTGCAATGTAAATACATTCATTAAGTCTACCAAACCTAAGACAATTAGGTGTGTTGCTCATCGCCGCCAGCTCAGACACTCTGTTTCCGGTGGCCAAAGCCAAAAGGAAAACCGCCTTTTTTAAGAGTAATGCAAAGTCTGCAGTATTTTGGTACAGACGAGAGTGAAGTAAAGACAAAGCTTTGTCCAGAGACCAAGTAGGCATGAGCTGACGGGGAGGTGGGCGGAGTTTAAAACATGCTCTCATAAAACCTGTTTCCTCCGCTACCGGTATGGAGAGACCCGTAAGGTCTAAAAAGGGCACTCTAATCGCAGTTAAGTGATTTTTTAATGTAACCACAGATAAACGTTTCTGCTCAAACAGGTAATTCAAATAATTAAAAACTAATGCCACTGAGGGTACAGTTTGTTCTGTTCTAACGATCCAAGATGTAAAAGCTTGCCAATGTGATTGATACTGTCGTTTTGTAGACTGAGTATATTGATTGAGTAATTTATTGGTCACATCTCTACCGTATGGTGCTAGCCACTTGGCCTCCTGAATATCCATAATGCAAAAGTCAGCGAGGTCGCTAGGTTGCCAATCGTGTCTAAGTGGAAATACCCGACCGGGAGCGACACCGGGTCCGGGCACCACGTCTTCAATTGCTGGTACCACAACTGCGCCGGCCACAGGGGCGCGATTAGCGAAACTAAGCCTCGATAATCTCGTAGTTTGTTCACTACGTGGCACATTAGTGACGCATCTGGCGGCGGAAACAGATAGATGGAGCTCCATCTGTTCCAGTCTGTCACTAGGGCGTCTGGCCCCCCTGCCGGCATTTTCGCCCGGCGGGTGAGGTATAGAGGGAGTTTGTGAGACTCCTCGGATGCAAAAAAATCCACTTGTGGATGGGAGAGCTCTGCAATCATTAGGTTGAAAATGGGTTGCTTGAGCTCCCATTCTACTGTCGTGCTCTGTCTCCGGGACAGAGCTTCTGCCCAGACGTTCGCTACGCCTGGGAGATAAGATGCGTGAAGATAAATATCTAGACTGTTGGCTAGATCAAAAATCTTTTCCGACACGTTTAGCAACTTCCTTGACCTTGTTGACCCTTGTTTCTGAATACAGTGGACTGCATTCAGATTGTCCATTCTGAAGGCCACCGACTTGCCCCGTAATGCCGGGCCGTGAGCCTGAAGAAAATACAAGGGGACTAGTAATTCTTTGACATTGATGTGAGAGATTTCTAAGTTGGACCAAAGCCCCTGACCCTGGTGCCCCTGATTTGACTGAAATCCCCACCCTATTGTGCCTGACGCATCCGTGTCTACCCATACCGTTGGTGGAGGAGAGGTCCATGACATTATTGAGTGCAATGTTTCCCTCTTCGCCCAGACCGCTAGTAAGGTGTGGATTAATTTCGGGATGGGCCATAATTTTCCCGCCGGTAAGAGCGGGAAATATTTGTTCCCTTCCAATATTAATCGTTTTACTTTCAACTGGCCCAACTTGACAGTGAGTTGAATCCAGTTGAGAGAGCCGACCAGAGACTCCCAGACCCTTCGCGTCGTAGTCAGACTGTGAAGAAACCTGAACAGTTTCCTGCGAAACCTGTTGCGATTGTCCACACTCTGACTCAGAGTGAGAGCGGCGGTGTCCCAGACCAGCCCTATCCACTGAATTACTCTTGAGGGAACAAGGTTTGACTTTACCAGATTTACCTTGAAGCCTAGAGTTTTGACATGATTTAAAATGATATTGACATGTTTTATGCATAATTGTTGTGTCTCTGCCACCACCAGCCAGTCGTCTAGATACCACAACACTCTGATCCCCTGTTTTAACAATGGCATCAGGGCTTGCCGGACTAGTTTTGTGAATAATCGAGGTGCTAGGTTCAAGCCGAACGGCATCCTCTGAAAAACAAAATTTTGGTGCCTGATCCTTAAGGCTAAAAACCTTTGAAATATTTTGTTGACCGATACGTGCCAATAGGCGTCTGTCAGGTCTAGTGAACACATCCAACCTCCCGGCGGAAGTGTTAGCCTGATTTGGTGTACTGTTAACATTCTGAAAGATTCGTTGTGAATGTGAAGATTCAGATAAGACAGGTCTACGACCGGCCTCATCTGAACACTGTCCCTTTTGGGAACCAAAAATAGTTTGGACGTGAATACAGGGTAATGTGGTGGGACCGGGATGATGACATTCTTGGCAATCATCTCCTGGACCAGTGACTCCACCTCTAAAGAAACACAATTCGCCGTTGTCGGCTGACGTAATCGAGGTCGCCGGAGCCACTGCCAAGTGATGCCTTTGCGTGCCACCATCCGTGCCCAAGAGTTTAACGGCCATGCTTGGTGACACGTTCGGAACGACCCAGTTAGCAGACAAGGGTTCGCCGGCTGTACTGCCCTCGGTTCCGCCGGCCTTAAGGTTGGCACCGGGAGTGAGAGAGACTTTAGTTTTTTGATGGTGGGGCTGGTGGTGCTGGACGCTTTGCCGGCTGGCTGGTGCTGGCCGAAGACTGGCCCTGACCTGGCTTATTCTGGCCGCGTCCTCTCTGACCTGAAAACCTACTCTGTCTATGCCTGTACTGACCCTGGGGGGAGTGGGAGGACTTAGGCGGAAGAAAGGGTTTAGATCCCCCTGGCTGAGCTTTAGTGGTAGGCCTGGGTTTGGGGAAGTTAAATGCAGGTTTCTTAGAAGGGGTGGGACTGTGCTTAACGGCCTGTGCCATATTAAACACCGTTCGCCACACTTCAGGGGTCATTAAAGAGGGAGTAAGCACTGGTGACATAACCACCTGATTAGCAATGCGCTCAGGTAGCTTGCGAACTAACGACATCCTCAGATCTTGTCGTGCTCGTACCGCCTCAAGCAAGGCGGTGCGTATGTCACCCAAGGATTGGATAGACGACTGAAGAATCAGTCGCCGGGACAACTCAACCGATCTTCGAGCATCCGCATCTGCGATTGCCTGAGTGGACCGTAGTAAAGACTTAGCCACCTGCTGAGATACTATGTACTGTGAAAACAGGCGAAAAGCTTTCCCCCGTAGCCTGAATTCTCTGTCTAGGTGAGTAGGGGTAGGGGTAGTGAACGGGTCCTTCAGCTCACAAAGATTAATCTTAGGGGCAGCTAGAAATGAAAACAAAGCTGACGGGACTCCGCCGGCAGAACCCACTGGCATGGAGAACCATGAATGAGTATCTTGAGGGATCTGGTGGGAAGATTTAGAAGTGAAAGTGGTTGCAAAATTTTGAGCCTCTACCTCCCAATCTACCCAAGGTCCTGGTCCCAACTGTTCCACCTTCAAAACTGGATTAGCTGCGTCGTCTGTGACGGTCTGTAAATCCAGTTCAGGAGTGAGACCAGACAGAGACTTAATATCATTAAACCCATCCAGCTTAGAACAGTCTGAAAAAAGTTTTGAAGCTGAGGCAGGGGGTAAAGCAGGCTTAGAAGCATACACAAAATAGTCTTGGTGATAATAGCTAGGTATAGCCTTGATGTTTACATCCATAATATTACCCAAATTATCCATGGCCCTTAATTTCTTTGATTTATTGCCCTGGATGACCCACTCACGCGGTACCGGGAGTTCCCCTGACAAGGTAGGTTGGGCAAGCTCTGGTTTAGAGGGGTTCAAAAGAACCCATGACTCGTCTGGCCCATAAAGCAAGGGCATAGCTACCTTTCTAAGAGGTGCTTTGTCTAGAGGGGGTGGATTGACATCCGTTATGACCCTGACATTTGAAGTTGTCAATGCCGCCGTAGCAGGCCTAGTGATCCCTGAGGTTAACAGAGTGGGAGGGTTAGGGATCTTAGATAAATCAATTGACGTCATCAGAGGCCGTACCGTAGAACTTGTCGTGGGAGCCCCCAAGTCCATTGTGGGGTTTTCCTGTTGTTGGCCAAAAAATTTAGATACAGCATGAGTAAGCAGCCCATTAATTTCTTGCGCCGTAACAAACTGGTTAGATGAAGAACTTACAGGTGAATCATTAGTATCACGTGCGGCGTCCAAGCCTGAGCCTGACCCTTGTCCTTCCATCTCCGAAAGTACTGAAACTTCGTCTTTCTCGTCCTGATCCTCCTGAGAAGACCCCGCCGAGGCTGGGGTACCTTGTTGCCAAGATAAGTCTGGTATAGAGGATGGGATCGCCGCGTCCCTGTGGACATCGGCTACTGTGTGACTCATCTGAGTCGGACGTGGGTGGTCAGACCCTGGTTGAGCAAACCGCCAAACACCGAGGCCCTGGCCTACGCTCTCTTGAGAGTCTGAAACATTCTCAATTACTGAACCCCCTGAACTTTCCAATTCCAGGGTTAAAATATTGATTGGCAAATCCTCTTTCGTGACAGGCGCTGCACTGGACCCTTGGGCCGTAACACAAACTTTGTCTGGGGTAGAGGTACGATGAGATGCACTAGAAACTGGTGAATGTCGAGAGGACTTCCGTTTATGTGAATCCTTTTTGGAGGATTTATGGCTACGGTGTGACCGCGAACTATGCTTAGATCTGGAGGATTCCTCGCCGTGACCACTGGTGGAACCGTCCATCCTACTCTTCTTACTCGCCGGAGAAGAGGCACGACTAGTTGACTGGTGTCTGAGAGGTGACTTAGACCGAGATCTCGGCCGAGACGAGGAGGCGGATGCCGGGGGTGTAGGCTCTCTCTGGCGTTTGGGTGTAGCAGCAGAAGATACAGACCCCTGACCAGTCTCCGCTGGTTTAATACTCGTGACTCTAGAGGAACGTTTAGGGGGAGGGTGTTCTGACAGCAATTTATCCCAAAGTGGGACGTTGTCACATTGAAGTGATTTATGTGCAACAATGGTAGTATAGGCAGACATCTGTTGCCTAACTTCTCTTAACGCTACCGCCGCGGTCTTATCATTATCACAAAGGACCTTATCAGCTAATTGGGAGCAAAAAGAACAATTGCGCATAACCCAGAGACCCCTTGAACGGTCTAGACATTTAACACACCTTATGCAAAGGGTATGCGCAAAAATAGGGATACCAGCACAAGCAGGGGAAGTGCATAAAGCAAAAACTGGGGCCACGGTAGCCATGACAGAGACTGGTGGGAGAAAACTACCGCCGGGTCTGAATTGGTCCGCCGGAGCTCAGCTCTGGAAAAGAAGAAAATTTCCAGGAATTAATGCTCATAAGGTTAACCCAACATGTTCGCATACAAGTGTTAATAACCCACCGGGTAACGAGATGTAATGACACAACGAACACAGCTCGCTACGCGGCGGGTTTCAGAATATCTAAACAAATCTTTTTATATAAAGATAGTGAAGACTACCCTCTGATATAATATAATCAGTCCAGCATGGCTCTTATAGTCTTTTGTTGGTGATGACTGTCTCAAGATTCAATTTTGGAACAAAGCAACCCCCCATAAAAACGCCGGCCCTTGAAATATTTTAGAAGAATAGCCCAGGGCAGGATGACACGAGATCTGATGTCTAACGAATTGTCACAAAAGATCGCCGTAATTTTGAAGGCGGCGATACCTAATTTGTATCACTAAATTAAATGGTTAAATCGAAATCGAATTTTGTAAATGCCTTAGTTCCTCCACCTAGGAGCACCCGCCGGGTGTGAATAATCGATATTAACCTAATTGAACCTTCAATCGCCGTAAGTGTAAAGGCGGCGATACAGATAGTATCACTTAAATGGATTGGTTAACTAACTGAAAGACATAAGTCATGCATCCCACCCTAACTAGGTCCACCCGCCGGGTGAGATGTCCAAACGTTAACCCCATAAGTTCCTATCCCCACTTCTTTGAAAAAGATCGCCGGGGAGGAAGCCTAAAACAACAGCTAGGTTTTTCCTGTGGTTTTGTAAAACCGGGTAGAAAAACTACATAACGTATGTTCGCATGAACATAGTTTTATAGATGGGTACAATCATCCCGCCGGTAATCAAAGGAGGCCTGAAACCAGGAACCCACAGAGACGCAGTCCTGGAGAGCCACAGACACCCCAACGCCGGGGATATAAGCCAGTGTTAACAACCACGTGTGGCCCAACACCGGCTCTCGGCCGGGATTTTTTCATGGTGAAACCGAGAAAAAACCCGCCGGAAGGAAACCCACCCTGAACAGATACCATCTGAAACCCAAGAGACACGAGGAGAGCCACGCACGACTAACCCAAGGTCACTCAATAATCCGTGGAATTAGCCAATACACAACTAAACCAGGAAACA
The DNA here is from genome assembly GCA_032716605.1 of Paralithodes platypus. NCBI lineage: Eukaryota > Metazoa > Arthropoda > Malacostraca > Decapoda > Lithodidae > Paralithodes > Paralithodes platypus. The sequence continues at coordinate 55,186,274 of CM064492.1, forward strand.
ATTATAGTCCGAGGAATTAGCCAATACACAACTAAAACCCGGATACACATGACACAGTAGGGTATATTTATACATAATAAATAATAACACTTGAACATGTGGCAAAGCTACGAGCGGCTGGCTAGGCCTAGGTAGACGGCATAATAAAAGTTGAAATATACACAAAACACTGGAAATATCACAACAGGAACCACCGCCAACACACCACTGTAGCAAACACTTCCGACCAAGGGAAGACTGACTCGGGACCCAGAAAAAACTTCACTAAGTGAAGAAAAATACGCTGGGAACGCCAGAAAGCAAAGCTTGCCTCATCAGAAAGATAAAAGGCAGCAATAATAACGCGTAGTGAAAGCCGCCTGCATCACAAACTAACTCAACTGTGAAAAAGTTCACATGTCCACAACGGGACCACGAGGGTACATCCGAAATAGATGCCCCACACATACGACCCAAAATACACTGCACTGCGGGCAACCAGCCCCGGACACTCCTGCTACGCCTATCCTAACCTTACTCGATACATCCTGGAGTAAACAAATGAGAAAAAACTCACTAGGGACGCAACGAATGCGGAACTAGCGGAGCGTGGGGAGGCACGTCCGGGCAGGCTGAGCGCAGAGCAGAGAAGGAGGAATGACGCCTGAATCACCGTCTGGTCAGAGATCCACACAAGTACATCCACGATATGATGGAAAGCTTATTAGATAGCTATTCTTATTTTCTTTTTGTTTTTATTTTTTACGAAGTTTTTTCGTAGTGAGAACCCAATTCATAATGACTGAAGCCATGAGTGAGGTCGCGTGCGCTCATGATGAAGGCTCCTCAGTTTTTAAATGCTCTGCGCGGTAGATTCAAAACTACGGCGGATTAGTGTTTGAAGAGGATGCCTTATGTAATAGGCATGTTCGTCAATGATGGAGGGGCCACTAATAAATACTTGTCAGTTGCTCTAGACAAACCTTCCTTACCATGTATAGCTTTAAGGCAGAGGGTCTAGGTGGCCCTGCAGTCACTTTTGTTTACTTTCACGGGAAAGGGGGGGGGGGGGGGGTGCAGTCAGTTGACATAGGACACCCTAGACCCCGCCGGAGTATGAGAGCTGTGATACAATTTAAAGTTAAATGTGATATGAAAATTTCTCAGCGAGAAATTGTGCTAGTACAATGTTAAGTACAACGGTGTTGTTATAGTAGTTTTAGCTGCGAAAGCAATTTAATATTAGAACAATGGAGTTCCTTTGCAATTTATCTCCAAGTTTATTTTGGGGTTTATTATGTGCACATATAAACTTATAACTTGTTATTTTTTGTCACCACTCGTTGAGTGGGGTGCCTTTGTAACTACAGATCTGAGTTCAGAATCTTCAGGGTTACCCATTTTTTTGTCAGGCAGGCTTCTTTGAAGCACGCACCTGCCTGAACCCCTTTTTCCTGTATATTTTCGGCCTACGCCGTGTTTAAATATATTTTTCAAAAGTAAGAATACTATGTGGTTGTTTTTATTATCTGCTTTTCTAGAGTTATGATATGATTACGAATGTCCCCCTCCAGTCTTAGAAATCAGGCATGTTCGTCAATGATGGAGGGGCCACTAATAAATTATAGGTTTGACTCCTGTAAGGAGATAAAGAAAACCTAATATTTAGTAGTGGCCCCGTAATCATTGACGACTGGGGCCCTCCCGACCGTCCCCTTCCCATTCGTTGATGTATTGAGGATTTTGGTTTACTTGATATGTCAGTGAAGGAGGAATGACGCCTGAATCAGCGTCTGGTCAGAGATCCACACAAGTACATCCACGATATGATGGAAGCTTATTGGATAGTTATTCTTATTTTCTTTTTTATTTTTTACGAAGTTTTTTCGTAGTGAGAACCCAATTCATAATGACTGAAGCCATGAGTGAGGTCGCGTGCGCTCATGATGAAGGCTCCTCAGTTTTTAAATGCTCTGCGCGGTAGATTCAAAACTACGGCGGATTAGTGTTTGAAGAGGATGCCTTATGTAATAGGCATGTTCGTCAATGATTACGGGGCCACTACTAAATATTAGGTTTTCTTTATCTCCTTACAGGAGTCAAACCTATAATATACAATTTATTGTGTCTTTTTTCACTGATTTATATATTTCTATAGGTTCTAATCATATGAATGTCACTTATTATATACATATGTGTCACTTTCACATATTATTATGGTGTAATTGTATTTGTATCAATTTTCTCATAATACATGACTTTTGTATAACAATAAATTGATTTACTTCCACTTTTTGCCTATACTGTATATATATACTGTACATATTGTCCTTTTCTTTGTCACTTTCACTATGATTATTAGAACTCCTGCTTGGAGTGGTAATCAAAGAAGCACCCTATAGCACAGAGTGCCACCTTGCACTCCACACACTCCATGGTGGACTTTTTACCTGACCTCGCCCTCAGCCTGCTGTTGTAGCAGACATGGTACCGCTTCTGCTGCGTTCTTCCTGATTCATTCTGAGGCAGGAAACCAAGCCTGTGCCTATTCATGTAATATGCACACTGCAAGAGGTCAGTAACGGCGGGCCCAGGATGTGCCACTGCCCTCTGTGGCGTACCATACTTCTCCAGGAGCTCCGTCAACACCTGCTTTTGGAACCTCCGCAGGCTATTGAACTTCATGGGTGTGTTCACATTCCGAAGCTTGTATATATTGTAGGCATTCAGAACTGACATGTCCACCATATGCAGAAAGAACTTTTTGTACCATCTGCACGAGGTACGCAGGCAGTCAATGAAGCCTATCTGCATTTCGGACTTGTCCATCAGCCTCATGTTGATGTAGTCCAGGACAGCATCGGGCTTGGTCACCCTGGCCTGGGTGCGGCGATCCACCTTGCCAGTCTCCACCATTTCCCCCTTGTGGATGGTGCTCAGGAGGTTGACCTTCCGCTGGTCGTGCCAGTGGATAGCCAGAATGGGCCCCGACTTCTTCCTGAACATATCACCTTTTTTGGTCTTTGGAGGGAAAGGTGGCATGCCCTTCCTTTTCCCTCGTACTGTGCCTTCAGTCCCCGTCTTGCGCTCATGCAGGTACTTTGAGAGAGTGGGGGATGTGTAGTAATTGTCCGTGTAGAGGACGTGATTCTTGTGAAAGTAGCGGTCCATCATGGCTTGCACCACTGCTCCGCCAAAGCCAATGAGGGGGTCCACAAGCACGTCCCCTTTCTTCCCGCTGTAGACCAGGAAGTCCAAGATATAGCCAGTTTGGCAGTCGCACAGCACAAATAATTTTATGCCAAAGCAATGTCTTTTTGAGGGGATGTACTGCCGGAAGCTGAGTTTTCCCCGGAACAGCACAAGAGACTCATCAATGACGACCTTGCGGAAGGGCTTGAAGTAGGAGGTGAAGCGTTCTCGCATCATCTCGTACAACGTCCTAATCTTCCACAGCTTGTCTGGGAGGTGGACGTCAAGGTTTGGTGACAAGATGGAGCGCTGCGAGGATATCAAGGTACCGGTCGCGAGACATATATTTCCCGAAGGCAGGGGTGGATATGAGATCATTGGTGATCCAATAGTCAGGCAACCTATGCTTCTTGACATGAGGCATTAGCATGGTGAGTGCCAGGAACACCATGAACTCTTTATGAGTCACTGGGATCCACTGCCTCATGTGGCCCTTGGTCACCTTGCCCAAAAAGTGGACCTGGAATTGGTGCTGCTTATTTGTCTCTTTGACAACATAGCCTACCACCTCCTCATCAAAGAAGGCCTCAAATAGTTCGTGTGGTGGAGCATTGGGGCCTGCAGGAAAATTGGGGGTAATGCCTGAACCCTCCAGTACCTCATCAAAAGCTGGCACATCAGGGTTGTATCCATCCCCATCAACTACGTCTTGCCACTGAAAAACGTAGAATGGGTCTTGTCTACACTGACGAGGAGCTCCAGCTGGTGGCCCAGCACGCCCACGGCCAACTCGGGAGGCGCGCGCCCTAGGGCGGCGAGGGCGTCGGCCAGGGCGACGGCCAGCACGACGGGCAGCACGACGCCGGGCCAAGCGGATGGGTCGAGGGTCGTCGATGTCCATATAGTCATCGTCAGAGTGGTCATCTTGCCCTGACGGTGGACCTATGTAATCATGGCCAGAGTCTTCAGAGAGGTGCCCTTCATCATCAGTGGCCCCCACATAATCTGGCGGGGAAGGAGTGATGCGTGGGTGGCGTGCGGGTGGGCGAGGTGGGGAAGGAGTGGCAGGTGAGGCTGTGTCCCCCCGAGGTCCTGGGCTCCTTGGCCTGCGACGAGTGACAGAAAGCAATGCTTCACTGTAACTAGGCCCAGGTATTGGTGATGCGAGCTCAAAGACTTCGTCAGGAACATATGTTGACGGCTGGAGAGGTGGGGAGGACCGTGGGGAAAGTTGCGGGGGCGTATGGCTGGGGCGGGCAGGGGTGGACGCCGCGGGAGCCTCGAACAAAACTCGCTTACTTGTCTTTCCTTTTTTGGCATATTTGCTGCCTTTCCCCTTTTCGGTAGCAGTATGTCTCCTGTCTGGGGACCTAGGAGGCAAATAGGCCGAAAGTGGGGGGTCCTCAACCCTTGGCAGTGGTGGGGGTGGTGGGGAAGAATGCGGGGCACCCGGGTCATCCGGGTCATCTTGGGTGGCGTGGGTAGATAAGGGAGACAATGGCGGGCGAGAAGAGTCACCACGCTCACCCTCACTCACAGCCTCATCCTCACCAAGTATTTTTGCTTGTTCCCTAGCTTCCGCGGCCGCCTTTTCAAGTATTTTCTTCTTATATAAGTGTAGCTTGAAAGGCGATTTAGCTGGCGAAGGGCTTGGGGTCGTGTCACTCATGCGAAACTTGGAGAGTGATCTTGAACTCTCCCACTCACTCACTCTCTCAAGTTCACCGTCTTGAGGTAAAACAGCTTCCTCAAAAGCTGGTACATCACCTTCATCACTCTCATGTTCTCTCGCAAATCCCAGGAATTGCTCTTCTTTGTCACTCTCATGGCCATAATCACTCGATTTATAATTACTGGAGTCGTCACTGCCTTCATCATCAACAATATGCTTGGCATCAGCACGCTCATAAAGTCTCAATGTCGTCTCAATACCTCCGGGAGATAACACATTTAGGCGATGGCGTCGGGGTAAGGCGCGACGAACTAGCACGGGCGTCGTAGGAAGCACGGTATCGGACACAGCGGAATCACTATTTGGCGTACTATCCATGATGGCGTCTGGGTAGATACTGATGCTGTGGCGTAGTTTACGTCTGGTGGCGCCACCTACCCTCCCACGATACCAAAAAGTTACGCGCGGCATTCGAAAGCACTCACGCAAGCAATGGGCGTTCAAGAGCCCTTCCGGGTTGCGCGGGCCGAGGTTTTTATGGGCGTTAAAGAGCCCTTCCGGGGTGTAAGGGTTAAACTTCATCAGACTTCGAATGGCCGTATGTCAAATTTTTGACTGGTGATGATATATTTTCATAAATAAAATATGAGGTATTTTTCACGCACTTTCCAAAAATCCAATCATAATTTATATATCGTCATTTTTATTATGCGAATGTTTAAAAAAAGTATTGGTCAATAAAAATCTGTTTACCTTATACATAATCATCATCATCATCTCCGACGCCTTGTTTCCCCCTGGGAAACCCCCACTAGAGGATGGCCATGACAAACGTCTCCAAGCTACTTTGTCAAGACATGCCTCCTTTGCCCGTGCCACAATGCCCCTTCCACTACGTGGAAGTTTTTCTTCAATATATTTTTCCACTTTCTTTTCCCATACCATAGGTGGTCTTCCACTACTAGCGGTTCCACTCACCTGACTCCCATATATCTTTCTTGGCATTCTGTCTTCATCCATTCTCTGAACATGGCCATACCACCTCAAAGTACTTCTCTTTATCCACTCAACCACACCACAATCAATGCCCAAAGCCTGCTCTTCCATTCCAAAGGACTCGTACACTTCCCTATTACTTGCCCCATCTACCCTATTCATGCCAGCTGCCATTCTGAAAAAGTTCATCTCCACAGCTCTCAGTTTGAAGAGGTCCTCGTCACTTGCCGTCCATGTCTCACTTCCATACGAGAGTGTTGGGAGCAGCACACTGTTTCTCAGTGACTTTTTGACTTCCTGGCTAACCATTCTTCCTTTGAGAATACTATCAAGTTCTCCAATCACTTTTCTCCCTTGCATTTTTCTCTCTTTTATCTCACTCTCCATTTTACCATATTTGCATAGTACAGCTCCCAAATACTTGAAACTTTCAACCTCTTCTAGTACTTCATTTTTCAATTGTATTTTACAACTTTTCTTGTGTTCTTTCTTGATTCTATATTTTTCCTTAAAATCTATGGTTTCATGCATTCTTCTCTCAAACACCATTACCTTACATTTCCCTACATTGACCTTTAACTTTCTCTTTTCACATACCCTGTCAAAGTCAGTGACCACTCTCTGAAGTTCTTCAGCATTTTCCGCCAACAGGACTGCATCGTCCGCATATAGGCATGTTAAAATCTTCCATGTTCTTCCCTCTGATTCCAGTCTAGCTCCCACACCCATTGATACAGCCCTACATTCCCTAATCACTCCATCCATGTATATATTGAACAACCAAGCTGACATGACACATCCCTGTCTTACACCTACATTGACCTCAAAACTTTCACTTAACTTATCCCCTACCTTCACATTTGCCATTGCATTCCTATAAAAAGATTTTACTGCCATTAGCAACTTTCCTCCCACACCATATACTGTTAACACATCCCACAGGCCCTCCCAGTCTACTTTGTCGTAGGCTTTTTCCAAATCCATGAATGCTGCATAGAGTTTTCTGTTTTTGGCCAGATACTTCTTTAACAACAATCGCATTGAGGCTATCTGGTCAACGCAGCCCCTGCCCTTTCTGAAAACCTCCCTGTTCCTCGCCTATTTTGTCATCCGTTATCTTCTGTAGCCTCTGTGTTACTACTCTTGCGTGTACCTTTCCAGGTATGCTAAGCAAGCTAATTCCCCTATAATTCTTACACTCTTCTTTACTACCCTTCCCTTTGTACAAGGGTACTATCACTGCTTTCCTCCAGTCCTCTGGTACACTTTCCTTTTCCCATGCTAATTTACATAACCTATGCATTATGTCAACAGCTTCTTCTCCTCCATATCTCAGCATTTCACCTGGGATGTTATCTACTCCAGCAGCTTTGCCCATTTTAAGTCTATTGATTGCTTCTTTTACTTCTTCTCTGCTTATCTGGCTTTCAACTACCCTGTTTATTCTACCTCTCTCCATTCCTATGGATGAGATCTTTGCCTTCCCCCTACTCTTCACAGCTAAGCTACTAAAATGATCTTTCCATACTTTCACCACACCATCACCCTCTACCACTTCCCCATTCATGTCCTACACCCTACCACCTGAGACACTCTGTCTTCTTCCCTCTGGCTTCTTTCACAGCTCTGTAGTATGCTTTCCTGTCATTCAGAAACTGTTCACTAATCTTTCTCCCATATGCCTCATCTGTCTTCCTTTTAGCGTCTTGTATCGCCCTCTTCACTCTTTGTTTCAAATTTTTATATTCTTCTTTCCTCGCATCTCTAGTTTCTCTAGGTATATTCTTTTGCAGCATACTCTTTCTGAATTTTTTTTTTTTTTTCACTATTTCTTCTATCTCTTTACTAAACCATGCGTTACCTTTCTTCTTCCACATTTTAAAGGTTTTCTTCGCACATACTTTCTCAGCTGCTTTAATCATGGAGTCTCTTGTACCTTTCCATACTTCGTCTACAGTATTTCCCAGATCTATCATAACATCCATGTCCTTTATCTTTCAGGATGTCCTTGTATTTTGTTGCATTACATTCTTCATTTAATTTTCTCACATTTATTCTCTCTACTGTCAGTTTTCTCTCTTTCCTCTCATACTTCCACTCTTTCCTTATCCTCACTTTTGTCAGCACTGTATTTATTAGTGGCCCCTCCATCATTGACGAACATGCCTATTACATAAGGCACCCTCTTCAAACACTCATCCGCCGTAGTTTGAATCTACCGCGCAGAGCATTTAAAATTTGAGGAGCCTTCATCATGAGCGCACGCGACCTCACTCATGGCTTCAGTCATTATGAATTGGGTTCTCACTACGAAAAAACCGTAAAAAATAAAAACAAAAAGAAAATAAGAATAACTATTCAATAAGCTTTCCATCATATCGTGGATGTACTTGTGTGGATCTTTGACCAGACGCTACTGCAGGCGTCATTCTTCCTTCTCTGCTCTGCGCTCAGCCTGCCCGGACGTGTCTCCCCACTCTCCGCGGGTTCCGCATTTGTTGCGTCCCTAGTGAGTTTTTTCTCATTTGTTTACTCCGGGATGTATCGATATGCGTAGCAGGAGTGTCCTGGGCTAGTTGTCCGCAGTGCTGTGTATTTTGGGTCGTGTGTTTGGGACATCTATTTCGGATGTACCCTCGTGGTCCTGTTGTGGACATGTGAACTTTTTCACAGTTAGCTAGCTTTGTGATGCAGGCGGCTTTCATTACGCGTTATTGCTTCCTTTTATCTTTCTGATGAGGTAGCGTATTTTTGCTGACGTTCCCAGCGTATTTTTCTGTGAAGTTTTTTCTGGGTCCTGAGTCAGTTCTTCCCTTTGCCGGAAGTGTTTGCTACAGTGGTGTGTTGGCGGTGGTTCCTGTTGTGATATAATTCAGTGCTTTTTGTTTATATTCCGACATGTTACTGTTATCCGTCTGCCTAGGCCTAGCCAGCCTCTCGTAGCTTTACCACATATACAAGTGTTATTGATTTATTTTCTAATATGTACTACTGTGTCATGTGTGTCCTGGTTTAGTTGTGTATTGGCTAATTCCACAGACTATTTATGTGTCCTGGGTTAGTTGTGTATTGGCTAATTCCACGGACTATGTTGGGCCCGGCGTTAGTTGTGTTTTGGCTACGCCTCGGTCCGGTGTTGCGTTCAGATGGTATCTGGATGGGGTGGGTTTTTTCCGGCGGGTTTTTCTCGGTTTCACCATGATCAACCCGGCTGGTTGCCGAGTTTTGGCCACGCGTGGTTTAAAACAGGCTTGTTTCCCCGGCGAGTGGGTGTCTGTGGCTCCCCAGGACTGCGTCTCTGTGGTGCCTGTTTCAGGCTCCTTATGAATCCCGGCGGTATGGCTGTACCCATCTAACAGTGTTCATACGGACACGTGTTGTTTTGTAGTTTTTTCGGTTTTGCAAAGCCAATATAAAACTAAGCTGTTGTTGTATTTCCTCCCCGGCGATCTTATACAAAGAAGTGGGGATAGGAATAATTGGGGTTAACTTTTAAACTTTAAATCACCCGGCGGGTGCAACCTGGAAGGGTGGGATGACCGAATTTGCAAAAATTCAGTTTAGTTGACCAGACAATTGAGGGATGCATTGTGTATCGCCTCCTTGAACATACGGCGCTTTAGGGCACAATTGGGGTTAACGTTTTTTAAACTAATATTCACACCCGGCGGGTGCTCCTTGGAAGGGTGGGAATAACGAATTTACAATTCAGTTAGTTAACCAGACAATTGAGGGATACGTTTTGTATCGCCGCCTTCAACATACGGCGATCTAAAAAGATACTTCGGGAGAAGTTAGATCTCGTATATTTGTCAGGCTTCCCAGTTTTTGATCTACGAGATAATTCGGGGGCCGGCGTCTTTTTAGTTTTTTTTTTTCCAAATTTGAATCTTGAAACAAACACCACCGGAAAGACTTAATCAGTTATAAACGCCATGCTGGTCTTTATATTATGTCAGAGGGTATTCATAAATCTTTTGGACAAATTAAGATATTCTGAAATCTTTTACTTAGGAAACCCCACCGCGTAGCGAGCTGTAGTCGTTGAGTATTACGTCTCGTTACCCGGCGGGTTATTTAACACTTGTGTGCGAACATGATTGGGTTAACCTTATGAGCATTAATTCCTGGAAATGTTCTTTTTTTCCAGAGCTGGGTAGTAAGTTTCCCACCAGTCTCTGTCATGGCTACCTTTGCCCCGGTTTTTGCTTTATGCATTACGCCCTCCTGTTCAGGTATCCCTATTTTTGCGCACACCCTTTGTATAAAATGTGTTAAAATGTCTCGTTTGGTGGGGGTTACCTTTCCGGCGTTTTTCTCGTTGCTCCGAGAACACCGTTTTTGTTTACCGAGTTTTAGTCAGGATGGCTAAAATAGGTAAGTTACCCCGACGAGTTTGGTAGCTTGAGGGCTCATCAGAAACTGCGTTTTCTGTGGTCGAGCCTGGGATCAGGCTTCCTGTATTATTCCCGGCGAGGGGGGCTCCACACAGTTATCTAGGTGACCATGCTGACACCTGTTGGATATGGTTTTCTCGGCTTTTCAAAGCCATTGAAACAATGCTGTCTGTTTGTTTGGTCTTTCCCTCCCGGCGACCTTTTTACAAAGAGGTCTGGGGCAGGTATAATTGGTTTGACATTGCACATAAAACCCGGCGGTTGTACCTTCGGGTGGTTATATTAATGGATTTGCGATTCGCGATAATTTGCCAAACAATTGATTGATACAATAGGGTATCACGGCCTTCAAGACGGCGATCTATGAGGGCTTCTGGGAGAAGCCGGATTAGAGATTAAGATAGGCTTAGACTTTTATGGGATAAAAAGATGCCTGAATCTTACTAGTGTTTCAAGTGTAAAGGGATACTTGAAAGACTTCATCTTTAATAAAGATATGCTTCATCTTTATGAGGATTCAGAAGATATGCTTAATTCTTTTGGACAGGTAAAGATATGCTGAAATCTTTATTAAGCCATTGAAACAATGCTGTTTGTTTGTTTGGTCTTTCCCTCCCGGCGACCTTTTTACAAAGAGGTCTGGGGTAGGTACAATTGGTTTGACATTGCATATAAAACCCGGCGGTTGTACCTTCGGGTGGTTATATTAACTGATTTGCAATTCGCGATAATTTGCCAAACAATTGATTGATACAATAGGGTACAATAGGTCCTGATGTGGCGGCGTCTACGCCGTGGGGCCACCTCCCGAGGCTGCCAACCGCGGATGGCTGCCGACCCTCCACAGACCGAAGACTAAATCAACGACCAGTGGAGGAAAACCGGATGCCGGCCGCGGGGAGCAGTTTCGGGAGCCAAACCGTCACAACCATCCCCTGCCCCCTCCCTGGGGGCACGGGTCCTTGGAGCGGCTTCGGTCGCGCCGGGAATTTCCACACCTCTCACACCACACACACACACGACACAGTTTTTCCTACACCGAGAAATGACTCTCCGGCTGTCATTTCTCGAAGACTTCTTCTAGCCGGAGACATTGAGAGCAACCCAGGACCCACGTACACATACATATGTCCAACTTGCTCAAAACCCATCACTTCGAGTCGCCATACTAAGGGTTCAGTTCTCTGCAATTCATGCGGGAACTGGACCCACTTCACCTGCACAACACTTGCCTCCAAGAAACACTACACAAACACCTGGACCTGTTCCTCATGCCCCTCCCTCTCCCAGTCAAATCCCTCACCTAAAACCGTCCACCTCTCCTCCCCAACCCACCTAACCTTCCCATATCATATTCCCCCTAAAACCCGTCCACCTCTCCTCCCTAACCCACCTAACCTTCCATACCATCCACATCCTCAACTCAACACACCACACCCCATCCTAATCCATTCCAACCCCCATCTCCTGCTCCCCAATCCCACCCCCACCTCACCCATCCCAACCCCCAGCCCCTCCCACACCCCCACCCACCCCATCCTCGTGCAGCAGCACCCAACATACATCGTGCACATAACATTAACATTCTTCAACTGAACATAGATGGCATCAACACAAAGAAACACGAACTCTCACACTTCATCAAATGACACAACATACACATTGCCATCTTACAAGAAACAAAACTCCGCACAACACAAAAAACACCCACATTTCATAATTTCACCACCATCAGACAAGACCGGGCTGTCGGCGGGGGCGGTGGACTCATCACCCTGGTACACAAAGAAATATCATACATAGTAACCAGTGTACAAACTAAATCCTCCCCCCAAATGATAACACAACAGAAATACAGTCAATTAAAATACGCACTGGCAACAACTCCAACATAACCATCATAACACATACATCCCTCCCCAAACATCCCCTACAGTACCAAATGAATACAGACCACACTTACAACACATCACAAACACCCACACACCACACATCATCCTGGGTGGTGACTTCAACGCCAAGACGTCGGCCTGGTTTGTCGACAACCCCGACACAGACAGAGGGCTGGTACAACAAAACCAAACGATAACCTCATCATCCTTAACGACATCCATCAACATACCCATATTCCTCACCAAGCCCTCTATAACCCATCATCTCCAGACATCACCTTTTGCTCCCCAGAACTCGCCCCCACAACATCCTGGAGGGTGGTCAGAACCTTAGGCTCTGACCACCTCCCGATCATTATCACCACCAAAACCAGACTCACCCCAGCTAGCCACAAACACACATACACCAATTATAAAAGAGCTAACTGGGAAGCATTCACAAATGAGACAGAACAACACTTCACAACTCTAAACAGTACACCCATCACTAACATCAACAATGATGTACACATACTCAATAAAACTATCCAAATGCTGACAAGAAAACACATTCCAAGAGGTAACAGAAAAAGACACAACCCCAACTTCACACCAGAAATTCAAAACCTCATCAGACAACGCGACATACTGAAACACTCCCCAGCACCCCACACACAAGACATCACACAACAAATTCAAGCACTCAACACCCAAACTAACAACAAAAAACAAGAACAACAAAAACTAAATTGGAATAACTTCCTACAAACACTGGATCACAAAAAACTCTACAAAACACTAAACAGCATCACACTTTCCAACAGCAACACAACACAATCACATGCTGCAATCACAACAAAAGACTCTACTCCTTCATGTAAACAACAAGCAAACACTCTCATCAATCACTTTCACATGTCAGCCACCTAAAACCTCACAAAGACGACCGACGTGTCATCCGACGTAAGAGACAATTCCCCACAGACCCTGACTATACAAACTTCACCAATCACCAGACAAAGCATATCATCAACAATCTCAAGCACTCACCCGCCTGTGGCCTAGACAACATAAGCAACATACACCTCAGACACCTGGGACCACAAGGCATACAAGCACTCACTAACATATCAAACTACAGCTATTCACACAACACAATACCAGACATTTGGAAGCATGGTATCATCATCACATTCCCCAAACCCAACAAAGACCCCACGCTACCCTCCTCGCACCGCCCCATCACACTCCTTTGCTCCCCCTCCAAAGTCATGGAATGCCTAGTATTACAACTAATTACACCCGACCTACCCCTAGCTCCAACACAACATGGCTTTAGGCCACTGCACTCCACAAACACTCTTCTCACAGACCTTACATAAAGAGCTTTCGACGGCATCAATTCAGCTAGACCACCACACAGATCACTATTAGCCACACTCGACATTAGTAAAGCCTTCGATGCCATCCCCCGCCACAACCTAACAAACAAAATCTACAACACAAACATGCACAACAACACAAATAGGTGGCTGGCCAACTTCCTATCGCCCGCACTCTTCAATCTGTACATGCACGATATAACTACACCCAATACGCCCCAAATAAACTTAGCCTCCTATGCAGATGACATAACACTCACATGCACATACCATGACCCAAAAAGAGCAACAGATCTCCTTCAACCCTATCTCAACACACTACATGGCTGGTGCACTACAAACAGACTTAATCTAGCCCCAGCCAAATCCACCGCAACCCTGCTCACAAGTTGGACAGGAGAACACGAATACATCCCTCAACTCACCATAAACAACACACCCCTAACACACACACACACACCCAAAATCCTAGGAGTAACATATGATACTCATATGATACTCATATGACATTCAAACAGCACACCACAAACATTAAAAAGAAACTGACACCCAGACTTAACGCCCTCAGGTCACTTGCTCACACAAAATTTGGACACAACAAAGAAACTACCACCACAGTATATAAACAATACATAAGATCAGTGATGGAATATGGAAGCCCAGCCTGGGCTTCTAACCTAGCTGAAACACATCATAAGACCTTACAGACTATTCAAAACAAAGCCTGATGATCATTACAGGCTGCACAGCTACTGCACCCACAGATCACCTACATCAAGAACCAAAATCCTCAAAGTCAAAGACCATCTGGACATGAGAGGCACTCAATTCCTGGCAGCAGCCTCCACGAACCAAGACCACCCACTAAACTACATGGCAACACACCCCGACACCAAGAAATATCAAAACAACACCCAGCACACGGTATCACACACAATTATTGTCCTCTCTCCCTCCCTGCCCACCCCGAACCAGCTTCCAGAAGCACATCCATACTCATATCTCACCGATCCATCCACTCACTCACAGACAACACGCAGCTGCATGCACGACCTCCCGAAATCCATCCTTCCGAATCCTCCCTTCCTCGCGAGGACAGAGTCCACCTGGCCAGGCTGAGATGCGGACACCATCCAGCTCTCCTGAGCTATCAGAAGAGACTAGATGACTCCGTTGTCGACGCCTGCCAGGGATGTAACACAGCACCCCATACCATTAAACACATCATAGAAGACTGCATTTCACACAACCACTTACGCCAACAACACAATCTACACTCAATGAGAGCTCTGTGGGAAAGCCCGATCGTGGCCATGGCCTTTCTCAGGGACTCGGGGCTGTTCGGCCAGGCAGCTTAGGGAACAACAACAACAACAACAACAACATCAACAATAGGGTATCACAGCCTTCAAGACGGCGATCTATGAGGGCTTCTGGGAGAAGCCGGATTAGAGATTAAGATAGGCTTAGACTTTTTATGGAATAAAAAGATGCCGGAATCTTACTAGTGTTTCAAGTGTAAAGGGATACTTGAAAGACTTCATCTTTAATAAAGATATGCTTCATCTTTATGAGGATTCAGAAGATATGCTTAAATCTTCTAGACAGGTAAAGATATGCTGAAATCTATACTATGAAACTAAAGGAAAACGAAAAGTAGTGGTGGAGTGCTACGGTTCGTTGACCGGCGGTTTTGTGGCACATATTTTGTACCATTTTTTGGGTGTAACCCTATGAGCATTAATCCCCGGAAATTTCTCTTTCCAGGGCGGAGTACCGGTGTTGCACCAGGTGACCAGGTATTCCCGGGGGCGGGGTAGTTTTCCCCCAGTCTCTGTCATGTCGGCACTTGAACCTCTCATTGCTGTATGTTCAACGCCATTAAGCTCAGGTATCCCTATATTATTTTTATTTGTTAATGAAATAATTTAATAACTGAATAATAATAAACATATATTTTCATATGATTATATTATGATAATATTGTGTTTATTTAAAGTAATTTATTTTAATACAATTAAATATAAATCAAATTAATTAGTATACTTTATGATTTTGCTCACCAGCTCTGCTTTAAATGTGTTAATTTTAATTATCATAAACCTTTATGGGACTCGGACGAGGGCTCCCATTCAGAGAGTATACCAAGCTCGCAAGCGAGGGACAGCCACAGCCAAGGTGTATGGCGATCCTCACAGTCCTGGCAGGACAGAACACATCCCTTTGTGACTCAACTAGTGCTGACGTCCACCGGGATGCCGATGTACCATCTTCTATCCCAGTTTTAACATGGCAACATGTGGAGGTCCCGGCTTCGGCGGGATCTTCCCATGATAAGCCAGACTTAACGGATGAAGAACAACGATCTCTGGTCTCAGAGATGGAGGTTGAAGAGTCCAGTCACCTTCTAGGCGACTCTCAGGGTACTGTCGAATCTCCACGGAGTTCGTCATCGGCTAGGTATGTACCGGCGGAAGAGATTGATGGACTACTATTGAATGCACTTAATAGGTTCTTTGGCCCTACGCCGAAAACTCCTACAGTTGATACGGGAGATCCCGCGATGTCGACGAATGTGCGACCTCTGGCTACATCCTTTGCTTTAGCTAAAATACCTAACCATCCTCTTGTGTCAGATCCAATTTCCAATGTGCCAGGCACAGCAGCTCTCACTACTTCCAATGTGCGAGTCATATCAGACATATCTCCCCCTCCTTTAGACAAGGCGCCAGTCAAAAACAGGAGCTATGCCTCTTTTTTACGGGCCTGATGAGTCAGGGGTAGCAATGTTACCAACTCAGCCAGAGGCAGCACAAGCCACTATTTTCGGGGGAGTTCCCTGTACCACATGAGTGGGTAATCCAAGGCAATAAGTCTAGAAAACTCAGAACTTTGGTTAGTCAAGGAAATGTTTTGGATGTTCAAATTAAGGCCATTCCAAGTTATTATAACCATGACTTAATCTTCCCACCAAATCCCTCCAGAACACCATTCTTGGTTCTCTCTTCCGGTTTTTGGTGCCGGCGGAGTCCCCTCTGCTTTGTTTGACTTCTTGGCTGCCACCCCCCAAATAATCAATTTGTGCGAATTATAAGATACCTTTAGCACGCCTTCCCCAGCTTACCTAGACCGCGAGTTTAGGTTAAGAGGAAAAGCGTTTAAACTGTTTTCGCAATATATGGTTCCCAGAAAGTAACAAAGTCTCTGTTACGCTCTTCTCAGGCAATAGAAGCCGCGGAAGTCAGGAAAGCCATTGAACTTTCCCGGCGCTTGCTTCTCCAGACTTCCATCCAAGTCTTTAGGAGATATTCGGACGGCCTTATTAGAGGCAGTTCGAGCAAGGCAGGATCTGAGGATGTTCTTAGTGAAGAAACTTCTTGACCGTATTGCAAGCCAAGTAGTTCTGTCTCCAGTTCTAACTCCTTCTTTGATTTCACCAGCAGTTCAAATTGGCACAAGCATTCAAGCAAGGTCCCGGCAAACCCTAATGCCCTTGTTAGAACAAGGGATCAGGGTCTTGTGGTATCTGGGCGACTAACTGGTGGTGGCAGAAACAGAAAAGTTACGCATCATTCATGTCTACGTTACGTTAAACCATCTCAAATCTCTAGGATTCAAGGTCAACTTAGTAAAAGTCAAACCCTTGTTCCCTCACGAGTATTTCAGGGGATAGGGCTGGTCGAGGACACAGCTTCTCTCACTCTGAGTCAGAGTGTGGACACTCGAAACAGATTTCGCAAAAACTGTTTATGTTTCTCCACAGTCTGACTACGACACAGAGACTTTGGGAATCTCTAGTCGGTTTTCTCAACTGGGTTCAGCTAACTGTGAAGTTGGGCCGGTTGAAAGTCTAACGTTTAATCTTGGAGGGCAACAAATTTTTCCCACTATTACCGGCGGGGATAGTATGGCCTATCCCAACGTTATTACACAACTTACTAGCGGTTTGGGCGACGAGAGAAATGTTGCACGCAGTCATGTCATGAACCTCTCCTCCGCCGTCGGTATGGGTGGACATGGATGCGTCAGGAACGATAGGTTGGGGCTTTTAGTCAAACCTCGGGCATCAGGGTCAAAGGTTTTGGTCCCATTTAGAAATCTTCCACATCAATGTCAAAGATTTACTAGTCCCCTTATCTGTCCTTCAGGCTCACGGCTCTGCTTTACGGGGCAAGTCGGTGGCCTTCAGAATGGACAATATGAATGCGGTTCACTGTATTCAGAAACAAGGGTCAATGAGATCTCGGAAGTGGCTAAACGTGTCAGAAAAGATTTTTATACTAGCCAACAGGCTGGACATTCATCTTCACGCATCTTATCTCCCAGGCGTAGCAAACGTCTGGGCAGACGCTCTGTCTCAGAGACAAAGCACAACAGTAGAATGGGCGCTCTTGCGTTTGCGGAGCATTACCATCCACAAGTGGATTTGTTTGCGTCTGAGAAGACTCACAAACTCCCACTGTACCTCACCCGCCGGACGTTAACGCCGGCGGGCGGACCAGACGCTCTGATGACGGACGAGAACAGGTTGAGTTCCATTTATCTATTTTCCGCCGCCAGACGCGTCTCTAATGTGCCACTACAGGATTAGCGAGGCGTAGTCTCGCTAATCGCGCCCCTGTGGCCGGCGCAGTGTGGTACCAGCATTTGAACACGTGGTGCCCGCACCCAGTGTCACTCCCGGTCGGGTTGTTCCACTTAGAACACAATTGGCAACCTAGAAACCTCGCAGACTTGTTCATTATGGACATTCAGGAGGCCAAGTGACTAGCACCATATGGTAGCGACATGACCAAGATATTCACGAATCAATATACCCAGTCTACAAAGCGACAGTTTCAATCGCATTGGCAAGCTTTTACGTCTTGGATTCTTAGAACAAAACAAACTGTGCCCTCGGTGGCGTTGGTTGTTAATTATTTAATTTATCTGTTCATGCAGAAACATTTATCTGAAAGTGATTTATGTGGGCAGGTTTTAAACTCCGCCCACCTCCCCGTCAGCTCATGCCTACCTGGTCTCTGGACAAAGCGTTGTCGTTTTTTCGTTCCCGTATGTACCAAAGACTGCAGATTTTACAAAAAGGGCAGTATTCCTTATGGCTTTGGCTACCGGGAACAGAGTATCTGAGCTGGCGGCGATGAGCTACACACCTAATTGCCTCAGGTTTGATAGGCTTCATGAGTGTATTCACATTGCACCTTCCCCAGGATTCATAGCCAAGAATGAGCACAGTGAACACAGAACAACACCTGCGACGGGAAGGAGCTCGACGACAACCCCTATCGACAGGATCACAACGCCTCCACCCTCAGGTGATGATAAGGGGGAGGGTACTGTTCAAGGACAATGGTTTAGGGTACATTCCACCAAAGGTAAAACTCATCACATACCTGAGAGGGAACAGAGGCTGAATGGAGATACCGGTACTGGTACCACAAACAATGTTAGGAATTCTATGGCTGTGCAAATTCAACCAAGGAACTTTATGCATCAGGGGATTAAGGGTAAAAATAAAAGTACGGGGATAAGTACAGTTAAAAAAGTGAAAAGATCACGCATAGCCAAAGTATTCGCGACAGGTTTTAAGCCAGAAGTGACGGCATCCGGCTTGAAAGAATATCTCTCCAATAAACTCAGTCTTAGTATGGATGTTGAACCAATTATTCCCTGGTCTGATAGGCACACATATATTTCATTCAGAATAAACTGTGAGTGTCCAAATCCCGAGGTGTTTATGGATGAAGAACTTTGGCCAGAGGAAGCATCGGTGTACTGGTGGAGAGAACGTAGGGCACAGGTACCGGTACCGGTACCAACAAATGAGGACTCTATAACTACGGTAACCCACCCTCCCAACAACTCTTAATCATGGATATAAAGTCTACTTCATCTCCCAACAATTTGCGTATTGCTACTTATAACTGTAGGGGGCTCCCTAAAACCAACAGAGGGCTTCTCCTACGCCCTGATGTAGTAGACGTATTTAATACCAGTGATATTGTGTGCCTGCAGGAGACTTGGTATTTTAAACAGGATTTGGGTAACCTCAGTACTATCTGTGATAATTTTCATGGGTTTGGGGTCTCGACAACCGATGCTATGGATGGTCTAGTAGCAGGTCACCCACCGGGAGGAGTAGCTATTTTGTGGAAGGACTCTTTAGACAGCCGGGTTAAACCACTTGTATCAAATTTAATCGTCAACTCTTTTAAGTATCTGGGCAGTGTGTTGAGTAAAGATGGGACTATGGATGAAGAGGTGCGGGAGAGGGTACAACAGGGGAAGAGGGTTGTAGGAACGCTAAAAGCAGTAACAAGAAATAGGGTGGTCAGTATGGAAGTGAAGAAGTCCTTGCATGACAGTGTGGTAATCCCGACACTGACTTACGGAAGCGAAGCATGGACGTTGGTTGAGAGACTCAGACCAAGAGTGAGAGCAGTGGAAATGAATTACTTAAGGAGTGCGTGCGGAGTTACATGGAGGGATAGACAGACTAATGAGGAAGTAAGAAGGAGGTGTGGTGTGGAGGTAGATGTGCTGGAAAGTGTGAAAAGGAACAACTTGAGATGGTTCGGCCATATGGAACGTATGGAAAGCGAGAGAATGACTAAGAGGGTGTACGAGAGCGAGGTGGAGGGACAGAGGGGGAGAGGTAGACCGAATATGAGGTGGAAGGATGGAGTGAGGAAGTACATGAACGAAGGCGGTGCTGGTTGGGGGGAGGGGCGTCGACTGACTGGGGACAGAGGTGCATGGGGGCGGTTCGTTCGTGGCCACCCCTTCGGGGATCACGGCGTCAGGCAATAGATAGATAGATAGATCAAATTTACCATGGTGTACAGGTATAGAAATAGAAGATATCCAACGGAAAGTAGTTATTCTTAGTGTGTACTTGCCCTACCAATGTAATGAAAATGAAGAACAATACCTGGAATGCCTTGGAGAGCTAAGTGCTCTTTTACAAGAACTAAATACCACCTGCTACTCTGTAATAGGGGACTGGAATGCTAATCTGAAGGACATGAGTAACTCTCTGTTTGCTAGTCATATGACTAACTTCTGTGGTGAGCATGATCTAATTATCTCTTCTCAGCTCATGCTCCCTCATAGTAGTTACACATGTGTCAGTGCAGCATGGGGCTCAACGTCTTGGCTAGATCATACCGTAGCTAGTGCTGATTTCCATGATATGATAACACATATGGAAATTCAGTATACATATACAGATGAAGATCATATCCCATTGACCTTAACAGCTAGTTTGGAAAGAGCGCCAGAATTAACCCAGTCAAACAATAGTGTAAATCCAAAACTGCCATGGGGCGGGCTTGACGAGGAGGAGTGTGAGCAATTTTGCACTTTAACACACACTCTCCTTTCTGAGCTTGATCCTGGCAGTGAGGATGCCATTACCTGTGAAGACCCCAATTGTGTTAATGCTAGTCATCGAGAAGAGGTCAGCAAGCTGTACAATAATATTATATCTAGTCTTACTAAGGCTAGTGACATAGTATTTCACAAGCATAACAAAAATTACTCTTTTAACAAACCTGGGTGGAATGACCATGTTTCAGAACTATACCAGGCATCCCGAGATGCTCGTAGTGTATGGCTGGATCATAACAAACCAAGACAGGGACCCATTTTTGACATGTTCACCAGACTAAAGGCTAGATGCAAGTATGCAATCAGATATATAAAAAACAATGAAAATTTATTAAGAAGAGAAGCATTGGCCAAAAACTTTGCTAGCAAAGACACATTGGCCTTCTGGAAGGATATTAAAAAAATGCATAATAGCTGCACACCTCTACCCGTTAGTGTAGATGGGATCTCTGGTACTAATAACATAGCCAATCTTTGGAAAACACATTACCAAACTTTGTTTAACTCTGTTGGGCACCAAGGAAATACCATTGCTGCTACAACAGAGTGTAACAAAGAAGAAAAATATGACACAATTAAAGTTACAAGTGAAAAAATCAAGGCTGCAATAAGTAGGCTAGATGCTAACAAATCCTGTGGTTTTGATGGTATATATGCTTAACATTTGAAGTACTCCTCCACTCTCCTCTTGGAGAAACTCAGCAGTTGCTTTACCAGTTTTCTAATCCATGGTTTCCTACCAGAATCTATGATGTCCGTTATCTTGATACCAGTAATTAAAGACAAGGCTGGCAAAATTACATCAAAAGACAACTATAGACCTATTGCCCTTGCCAGTATTGTAAGTAAGATACTAGAGTTAATAATTTTAGACAGAATCTCAGTGTATATCTCAACTAATAGTAATCAATTTGGTTTTAAAAAGAATCATGGTACGGACCAGTGCATCTACACTCTGAAGGAGCTAGTGGATGGGTACATCAAAATGAACAGCTCTATTTTTGCATGCTTTCTTGATGCTAGTAAGGCATTTGACAGAGTCTGCCACAATATCCTGTTTGATAAATTAGCAACAAGGGGAGTGCCATCCTATATACTGAGAATCTTGAAGTACTGGTACGCCAATCAAACATTTAATGTAAGATGGGGTAACATTATTTCGGATTCCTTTACAGTAACCAATGGAGTGAGACAGGGTAGTATTCTCTCACCTTACTTATTCAATGTTATATGGATGAATTAAGTGATAAATTGAATAAAGAGCAGATTGGATGTTATGGTGGGAATAAAATCATCAACCATCTCATGTATGCTGATGATCTGGTCATTATTGCACCGTCTTCTGCGGGTCTGAGCAAACTTCTTGATATATGTGAATCTTTTGGTAGTAAACATTGTGTTAAATTCAACCCACTGAAAAGTGCTGTTCTTATATTTAGATCAAAATTACTGTATAAAAGTAAACTGCCAAATTTCTCACTCAATAATCAAATTATTCAAGAAGTAAACAAAATAAAATACCTGGGACACATTATCTCAAACGATTGCTCAGATGATGCAGATATTGGCCGTCAGCGCAGACAGCTATATTTACGTGGTAACACCATCTTGAGAAAATTCCACATGTGTAATTGGGAAACTAAAGTCACTTTGTTCCGGACATATTGTTCCTCTATGTACACGGCCCATTTGTGGTGGAAGTATAAGAGAGCCACCATAAATGGTCTGTGTACATCCTATCATAATATACTCAAGATGTTCATTGGTCTCTCTAAATATGAAAGCACTAGTATGGTGTGCACACTGTTGGATGTGCAGTGCTGTCGGGCTGTCATCAGGAGACTGGTGTACAGCTTTTCGCAGCGACTGCAATCCTCCAGTAACACGCTGATTGTAGCTCTTTGGTCTAGTGATCATATCTATGAATCCCGTATTATATCTCACTGGCAGAAGCTGCTGCACACATAGTATGTAATGTAATATATAGGTCTAATTGAACTATGAGCAATGATCTGTGCAATAGGTGTTAACCAACATTGAGCAATAGCCTTAGTTAGCCTATCTGTGTTATATTGTGACAAAATGTGATATGTGCTCTATTCTGTAAATAGGCCTACTGTATTTTTTTATTTTATTGTGTCTTTATTAATATATCTTTGTGTATAATTATTATCTGTGCTCTGACGAGAAGTGTATGTGATATGGGCCATTAGGTCGTACTGTATTTATACTGTATCTATCTTATGTGTCTGGAATAAAGAATTATTATTATTATTATTATTATAACACGTGTTTTCAGAGTTCACGGTGCCGGCGTTAAAAAGGGGAAAGGTGCACCATCTTTTTTGCCCAGTGCAAGCTCTAACCAAATATTTAAGAGTGGCACCTCTAAATCACCAGGGTGCTTTATGGGTCGCAAGTCCGGGTGAACGCTTGATGGAGCGTACACTGGCTTCTCTCTTGGTCGAGGACTTTAAAGAGAAGAATCCCGGCGTTGTGGGATTTACGCAAGGGGGCAGCCTCTTTACGTTTCCTTAATAATCTTTCGGTGGAAGTTATTAAGTCCACACAGTTGTGGGCCTCTAATCAGGAGTTTTTGACTCGATACCTTTCAGTAGCTCTGGACAAACCTTCCTTGCCATGTATAGCTTTACGGCAGAGGGTCTAGGTGGCCCTTTTAGTCACGTTTTGTTTAATTTCAAGAAAAAAGGGGGGGGTGGGGGAGGGTGCAGTCAGTGTGACATAGGACACCCTAGACCCCTCCGGAGTATGTGTTCGGAATATACGATCTGTGATACTGTTTGTAGGCATTGTATTATAAAATTTCTCTGTAGTATTCATTGCAGGAAATTGTGCTAAAGGCCAATAGTAGTGTTACAACAATTCTTGTTGTAAGTAGTTTTGGCTGTGAAGCAATAGATTTTTAAGAAATCTCGGTAGTTGCAACTACGACTTTTACTTTTGAAGTTATTACTTCTGCATAAGTACACGAGTTCAGTCCTTCTACGAAAGTACAAGAATTCATTTATGTTTGGTTATATTTTTAGGAATATATCCACTAGTTAATGGGGTTTATATGTGCACATGTAAACTTCTAAGTTTTTAGTTTTCACCACTTACTTTAAGTGGGGTGCCTTCTTAACTAGCAGATCTGTGTAGAGAGTCTCAGAGTTAACCCTTTTTCAAGCAGGCTTCTTTGAAGCACGCTCCTGCTTGTACCCCTTTTTAAAGATTTAGGCTGTATAAAGTTTATGCACCCGAATATATCTTTTTTACAAAAGTAAGAATACTATGTGGTTGTTTGATTATCTGCTTTTACTAGAGTTATGATATGATTACGAATGTCCCCCTCCAGTCTTAGATATCAGGCATGTTCGTCAATGATGGAGGGGCCACTAATAAATTATAGGTTTGACTCCTGCAAGGAGATAAAGAAAACCTAATATTTAGTAGTGGCCCCGTAATCATTGACGACTGGGGCCCTCCCGACCATCCCCTTCCCATTCGTTAATGTATTGAGGATTTTGGTTTACTTGATATGTCAGTGAAGGAAGAATGACGCCTGCAGTAGCGTCTGGTCAAAAGATCCACACAAGTACATCCACGATATGATGGAAAGCTTATTGAATAGTTATTCTTATTTTTTCTTTTTATTTTTTACGAAGTTTTTTCGTAGTGAGAACCCAATTCATAATGACTGAAGCCATGAGTGAGGTCGCGTGCACTCATGATGAAGGCTCCTCAAATTTTAAATGCTCTGCGCGGTAGATTCAAACTACGGCGGATGAGTGTTTGAAGAGGGTGCCTTATGTAATAGGCATGTTCGTCAATGATTACGGGGCCACTACTAAATATTAGGTTTTCTTTATCTCCTTGCAGGAGTCAAACCTATAATAGTGGTCTGATTCCGTCAGCATACCTCTTACAGCTTTTGAATCTAAAAAATTTCCTTTTAGTCCGGAGTCCATCATGGCGTAGTCATGTAGTTACAGTAAGTAACAATACAGTACACTCATAATTTAACTTATACAGTGATTTATTACAGGTCAACGTATAGGTCAATGCATGATACAGAGAATAATATTATAACCAACTTCCTAGGCCTAATAGGTTTTTTTTATATAATTTTTTTCTATACTGTACACAACACTTGTACCGGTCAAAAGAAGCTCAACTTACTGTAAACTGTAGTAAACTGTAGATGTAGGTCCATGTTACTGTCACTATTATATGATTGGAAAAGATATTCACTTGTATTGGACTAATAATAATATGTAAACTATATCTAATAATGTAAACCACTCACGACCGCTCTGGGAGACGCGAGTTTAAGGGCTGGCGTAACATATTTTGCCGTCTAACTGCCAGGCTAACACTGACTCTGTCTGCCTTTCCCACTACTGGGTAAGGCAGCCTGACTCACTGTAGTGTTACCAATGTTTTAATTTGCTTTATCAATAGCTAATAATATTGTAGCTCAAATTTCATGCTGATCTCGTTTGTTTTTGTGTATCAAATTTCCGAAATTTTAGCCAGCCCTGATCACGTGATTTGCGTTGTTGTACACTTTAGGCACTTTAAAAAGCATTTGTTTAACTTTTATTTCCAGACACATGCGATCCCCTACGCCCATTCGGCGGAGTCCTTCGCCCAGAGGCATGTCGCAGCATCCACATCCACATGACATTGGCTTCAGTGATGCCGTCAGTGATGTTGTGGACCTCGTCAAGTACGATCACATGGGCAAGAGAGACGGTATGAGAGGTAAGATATTGGGAAATGAAAGTGTTGGTATTAGGGTATGAGAGGTATGAAGCTGTTGGTATTGGGGTATGTAGGTGTTGGTATTGTTGTATGAAGGTGTTGGTATTGTGGTATGAGAAGTATGAAGTTGTTGGTATTGGGGTATGAAGGTGCTGGTATTGGGGTATGAAGGTGTTGGTATTGTAGTATGAAAGTGTTGGTATTGGGGTATGAGATGTATGGCATTGTTGGTATTGAGGTATGAGTTGTATGAAGGTGTTAGTATTGGGGTATGAGAGGTACAAAATTGTTGATATCCATATGAGAGATGTGAAGAAAGAGTACAGGAGAGTTATGAAGAGGGATTGTGATATGTGATACCGTCAGTGATGTTATGGATCTCGTCAAATACGATCATATGGCAGTAGTAGTAATAATATAGTTTAACCAGACCACTGAGTCCAAAGAGAGGCTTACAGGGCTGTTCATGATCACATAACAAACAAACAACATGAGTGGTAAGAAGTTGTGGTGACCGGCACTCCGTTCATGTAGGCCTATATAGTACTCAGGTACAATTGTATGATCACATAACAAACAACTACCAATTTATCCACCACTACCACTTTATCCACCACTACCACTTTATCTAACACTAACACTTTATCTAACACTACCACTTTATCCACCACTACCACTTTATGCACTACTACAACTTTATCCACCACTACCACTTTATCCACCACTACCACTTTATCTACCACTACCACCTTATCCACCACTACCACTTTATATAACTACCACTTTATCCACCACTACCACTTTATCCACTACAACTTTATCCACCACTACAACTTTATCCACCACTACCACTTTATCTACCACCACCACTTTATCTAACACTACCACTTTATCTACTAATACCACTTTATCTACCACTACCAGTTTATCCACCACTACCAGTTTATCCACCACTACCACTTTATCTACCACTACCACTTTATCTAATACTACCATTTTATCCACCACTACCATTTTATCCACCACTACCACTTTATCTACCACTACCAGTTTATCCACCACTACCACTGTATCTACCACTACCACTTTATCTAATACTACCATCGTATCCACCACTACCAGTTTATCCATCACTACCACTTTATCCACCACTACCACTATATCTAACTACCACTTTATCTAGCACTACCACTTTATCTACTAATACCACTGTATCTACCACTACCAGTTTATCCACCACTACCACTTTATCTACCACTACCACTTTATCCACCACTACCACTTTATCTACCACTACCACTTTATTTACTACTACCACTCTATCCACCACTACCACTTTATCTAAAATATAAACATATAGAATCACACAAAATTGAGATAAACTGTGTATATCCTAAGTGTTGGGTATTGTTGATGTCGACAGTCGTAGCTCTGGCGCTAGTTCGGAAGCATCCACCAGAGGTCTCAGGTGAATTCTTGGTAGGGTCAATTGTACACTGTAAATAAAGTATGGTTCATCTATTGGAAACTTGCTAGTCCTGAATCAAGTAAGTCATAGTGATAATAAATACTGTTATCTTAACTTAGTATATTTTACTTCATATATATTGTCTATCAATTGCCAGACGCCATGATCCCCAAAGGGGGGGGGCCACGAATGAATCACCCCCAAGCACCTCTGTCCGCCGACGTCCTTTTCTCACACATGGTTCCAATTATATTTTCAGACCCTGTAACTCCCACTCACTATCACTCATCAGAACTGTATCGTCAGCAAACAGCAGTACAGGCAACTTCCATTCTTATCCAACATCCACTGCTCTTCCTTGAATTTCTTTCATGACTCCATCCATATAGATATTTGAACAACCATGGGGATATCTTGCTTTAATTCAACATTTAGATAAAATAACTCACTCTGTTCATTCTTCACACGCACTGCCGCCTTTGCACCCTCATACATGCTCTTCACTGCTTTCAGCAACTTACCAGCTACAGTACTCCGTATATTCTCAATACAGTACTTTCCACAGACTTTCTCTACAAACTCTGTCATAGGGTTTCTCCAAGTCCATAAAGGCAGCATACAACTTTTGTCCCTTCTCCAGATATTTCTCAACAACATATTTCAAGGAGCAAATCTGGTTTGCACACACTCTTCCCTTCCTAAACCCGTCCTGCTCCTCACCTACCCATTTCTTCGTTCTCACTCTCACTTTCTCAATCACTACCCTACTGTACATTTTGCCTCCTATGCTTAGGAGACATATCCCCCTGTGATTGCCACACACTCCTCTCTCCCCTTTACCCTTATACAGGGAGACTATTTTGCCTATCTTCCAGTCTTCAGGCACACTTCCCTTTGTAATGCATTAATTAATTATTATATTTGTGTTGCAGGTAAGAGGCATGATGACTATGGCCTAATGTCACCCCTAAGAAGTCGCAGCCCCAGCAGGCGTCATGACCCCTTCCCTCCCAGACCTTGGATGAGAGATATCCGGTCTGCCTCCAACAGTCCAGACCGTCACTACATGACTACACGGTTAGATAATCGCTCTCGTAGCCCTTCACCTCGCTCCAGAGTGCCTGGGGCAAGTGGTCGACGGGGCCACACCCTAGAGTACTACGGTACGGCCTCCCTAGACCGTCGCTCTCGTAGCCCGTCACCACCTCGACGTGCAGGGTCCAGCTACCCCACCATACCCCAGCGTAGGGGTGGTGGTAGACGGTTGCCACCTACACCCAACAAGCCCTCCACCCTCCATCTGGGGCCTCAGTCACAACTTCCACCTGGAGGTAAATCCCCTACTAGACCAACACCGATTAATTTCCCCAAGCTGAATGCCTCGCCCACCCATGTGCCCAAATTAGAAATGCCACCAGTGTTCAGAGAGAAAAGGACTCCACCTGTAACGGAAGGAAGTGCACGACCCCGGGTGCCCCCCCCTAGCAAGGTGCTGCCCGCCGGAGCGCTGCGCCGACCCCCCATGGCCCCCATCAGAGACCAGTACCCCTATGAACGGCGGCCCGAGGAACCACTGAGCTTCGAACAGGCTGTGGCTATCGGACGGGGCACCCGCCAGCTGCCCTCACCAGCAGTGCCTAATGGATATAAACCGGGACGCGACCGGCCAGCGCCGCGGCTGCCGGCCCCGGTGGTGGCAACGGGGGGCGGCACTCCCAGGAGGACAGCAGCAGCCCCGGGGGTACGTCACAGTGACAGTGATGAGGATGATTGGTGCTAGTGGATCCCTCAGGGTGGTGTGGTCCCCTCACAGCCCCGGACCAGTGTGAGGGGAAACACCGCCCTGGTGGGCCGTGCCTGGGTTGGGACCGGAGCCCTGGGCCTGGACCGGGGCCAGGACCGGGGCCGGGGCAGGGGTGGGGGAGGCAACTCCAGCCACACCATCCTTAGTGGCATTTCTTCATGTTTGTTTTGTACCATATCCCCTACAAGTGCTTTATTTAAAACATACAACAAATGTTCTATCAAATCTGTGATATTTTAATGTCACCATTACTGTAGCTCTCCTGTATGAGAGTTGTATGAATATCAAAAACATGGAGGAGATTGAGATGTTTGTCTCATATTTCTCACTTAAATCTGTATTCAGTAAAGACACTCAAGTATGTCAGTAGTGTTGTGATGTACTACCAACTGATGCATTGCTCATTAATGCTTCCCTTACTTCATCTTTGCACTCATCATCTTAACAAGCAATTATATATACTTGAAAATAGTTTGATATATCAGGTGTATTTCATTGGAAACTAGGAATGAGTGCAACATTAAAACTGATGTAACTGTAGCAGTTGATAGTATTTCATTCCCAATAAATTGGTTAGATTGAGTGTAGATTTTGAATACATATAATAGACGTTGTTTCCTAGATATAGAACATAATTTTGTTACCACTTTTTTCTGGTTTCCAAGAATGAGTAGTTTTTGCAATTCACTAGAGAAACTAGAAATCTTTGGGGTCTGTTCTCCATGTGACTAGGTCAAGTGTTTCCCTGCCAGAGTTTATATATTTTTCATTCAGTGAATGCATGCATGAAAGTTGTACTTTATTGAGCAGATATTAAGTACCGTACTGGTATGTTATTTGATTATTGCTGTTCAGTTTACATAATTGGGAGATCTATATCCATATGCAAACATTATTTTCAATCAATTGACCCTCGTGAGTAGTATCCGTATTTACAATTTTTAGCTTATTTATATTAGTATACTGTATTGATTTATTAGTTCTGAAATTGAACAGCCCTATTCTTATTTTATCACCCTATAATATTATTATTTATATATTTATTTACCGCTACTAACTTTTCCTAGCAACAATGAAGATTGATGTCCTCCATTGTGATGGTGATCTCTGCTCTCGTCTCTCCCTTCAATAACAAAATTATAATACAAAGGCTAGAAAATTGTATACAAAATACTGAATTAGAGCCAGGAGTATACACAGAATATTATGTTTGAGTCAGAATTATATACCAAATATTGAATTAGAACCATAATAAATTACTATGTTGGTAATTTCTTACTGAATTGTTGTCATACCATGTGCTATTATATTGGCATACTGAATTTCATCCTTTCATCTGATGCACATAATACTAATTTTGCAGGGATCATACTCGTTGCATCACAGTCCTATCGCTGCTTACTTTATACAATGTCTTTATTCTTTATCTCTGTGTTGGCTCGAGAATAATCTGCCTGGGAATGCGGAATGCGTGAAGTTCTTGTTTGTGAAGGAAAGCTGGTCAGGAGAATGTTATAAATGTAGATCCTTGAGAAAACCTTAGGCGAGTTCACACCACCGTTTTTTCAGCATCTTTTCTTGGCAACTCTGGTCTGGAAGCTTCTAAATTTAAATTTTATAAGTACAGTTTTCGGCTAACAATTTAACGTCAGTATAGTTACCCACCACATATGAGAAAAGAACCACAAAAAGCTGTCAGAAATAAAGATTCCGATCGAAATTTAATGGAAAAAGCGCTCGTGTGACTCGGCCTGTAACCCCTGACCTTTTTGTATGAGAAGTCCTGCCTTATATTGGACGGCCCGTGGCGACGTGGCCAAGTAGCACCGTAGACACAGTACTGGGGTACAGTCGCCGTCACCATTTCTGTTGCACACAGCATTTGTTCCTCTTATTACAGTACATCAGGTCATATTGCAGTAGTAGTCAGTATCTGATAAAAATCTTGGATAGCAAACTTTTGACCTAAATGCTGAGTAGCCTCAATGGAGTCCACTCTGGAATGGTAAATATGAAAGGATGGTGGGAAAATATCCAGCTATTTTGGGCTCTTTACTAAAAGTAACCTAGCAAGCCTCCAATAAGATCGGCTTCTTCAGTGCTGCCTGAGCTATCTTGGAGTATGTGTGTGCATAATTTATATCATTGTCAACACACCACCTCCATGTACAAGTTACAACATGCGAAACATTTGTAATTGCCAGATGACCTTAAAATTTCTTTATTTTCATTACTGTAGGCTACTGGCTTTGTGTCTGCTATTATAATGATTCTCTACATTTTATTTATATATTTATAATGGATATTTTAAACTATAATCTGTATTAATATATTCAGATAAGCAGAAACTTGAGATCTGAGCCTAATTGGGTACTGTAGGGGTTAATTAGCTCAACAATGGAGGCTTACTTGAAATGACACTGGAGTGGGTCAGTGGAGGCATGTCTGGGAGCCTGGAGGCAGTTTCTGCCATGGCCATCCCTTTTGAGGCTCTTCCTCTGGAAGCAGAGCGTCAGATTGATAATGATGATGATGAGCAATGGAGACAGATTGAATAATATAATGTTCACTTGAAAAATATATGAACAGGGCAGTTTTGAAAGCCAGTACAATAATGTTGAGAAGTCCAGGGAGGTAGCAGGAATGGTGAAGGTGACTGTACCTGGGGTGCCCACACCTAGGTTTGTGGGGCTAGAGGAGGAGAGTGTGAGGGCCAGTTTTTCACACATATTATTGTTTCAGTAATTACCAAAACAAACCATATATTTTATACCTTTAGGTAGTTGGAATTTTGATTATTATTAATAAAAGTTAAGGTATTTGCAACTGAATCTGTCATCAACCATTCAATTCAACTTAGGTGATTATACATGATGCCCAAATATATTTTCTAGGACCAAAGTAAAAAATAGATATGTGAAAAACTGGCCTTGAGAGTGACCCTTAGGTTGCTATGTAATCTTTGGGTTGCTGTGATTCATATTTATTGCAACCACACCATTTAAGCTGGTATCACACAACCACTTTTCCTGCAACTTTCTTAAACCATTCTGATCTAGTATTTTTTAAATTTTATTTGCACAAGCTTTCAACTACTCAAAGTATGCTAATTACAGCTTAATTTCTGATACCATAGCAAAAGTTCAACTAGAATTGTTGGTAAACGTTGTGGTGTGATATCCCCTTTTAGTCTGTGATGGGTGAGCCTCGCTCTCTCCCTCACGCCCAGCCTTCAATAGTTTCATCATAATGCTCGACGGAAACCAGTACGTCGGGCGATCTTGTGAATACAGACTCTCAGAGAACTGATTCAGCAGCATAGGGTGTATGAGAGAAATGCATTGTCACTAGCCATCATACGTTCATTTACTAGTTATTAGTATAAATTACGACATCACAAGCATCACTCAGCCAAGAGATGTAGAGAAGACTACATCGGTCCCAACTCCCACGTACTGCAGGTACTGTACATTATAAATACATTTTTGTATTAAGCTAGCACTCCATCCTGTGACCAAGGTTGAGGAGAATGTTTGCTAGTATCTCAATAGTTGTGATTAATAGATCTGTTACTGAAACTATGAGGTCCAACATATAGTAGATCTTGATATTTCTCTTTATTTAAAAGTTGTTATTGCTTAGTTAGCATTCTAATTCATACCTTTCTATGTCTGTGAATACTGTAGGAATATAATGCCTTATTTCTCACTCATTCTTATTCCTCTATTATTTATCTCCTTACTGTCTTGACAGCCAAATGTCCCAAAGGTAAATTCCCAATGTAAGCATGCGCTGTACAGTTAGGGTTACTAAGAGGAAAGATAATATGATCCGTATGGTCTGGGTTACTGTCCAGCAGCGGCAATATTCATCAACACATTTACCATCACGATCACTGGTAAAGTCCATGCTAACTCAACTTAATCAGACCTCCAACTTTTTCACTATTCATTATGCACTTACTAGGATCTTAACCATCTTATTTCCTTACCATTTTGTTGAGGAACATGGAATTTATCAAAATGGTAGTGCAGTGATAAATGGGAACGGTAATTATGATGAGATGGTAATGTTGATGAACGCAGGTCCCAGAGAGACAACACCTCCACGATTCATACCCACACACTTTATTTACCAACCTTACAAAGATGTTGCTACTAGACCAACATCAATAACTCATTTATAGAATTGTTTTATTTGAAAAATGTTTGCCTCCTATGATATTACAATTTTTTACATAAATAAGTAGAATATTGATCATTTGGCTGTCAACTCTATACTACATTGAACATTTTTTTCACATACCTATGTTCCTTTATACCAGATATGCCAATGAAGAAAGTGTTCCATATTGTATATTCTTCATCTAAAGTCCATTGTATTCTGATACATTTACTCTGTAAAAGGTCTACCACTTTCATAAATGCTTAATGTTATATTTCCATCATAATGTATAGAAACTTAACTATGAAATCTGTTGAAAGATAATGGAGTTCCAATTTGATATATATATATAAATATATATACATATATATAATAGATTATATATACTGTATCTGTGAACTATTATATAATATATGATTGATCTAAACTTCAGATATTTATAAAATTTTATGTACTCTCTCCATCAAGTGGAAGCTGATGGTGTAACTCTTGAAAGTTAAGTTGTAGGAAGTTTTGGGGATCTTATTTCCCGGTGAAGCCGAGAGTTATGGTGAGGTGGCCTTGTTGCCAGCACTCTATGATACGGCTCTCCGCCCCCTCCCCCCCTGCCTTTCACTGGACCCTCCCTGTATAAAGATATAAACAAAACATGCGGGTAAATGGCCCCTTAGTACCGTACACCACCACTACCACCACTACCACCATTACTACCACCCCAGAGTCCACTTCACAGCCACAGTCAGCTGCCGCATGTTTCCAATTGTGACAAAAGAAAATTTATATGTAAAAGTGTCTTTGGTGAAAATTCTTGAGCACCCCTTTTTGTTTTATAACTTACGTATTATGCAGGCAGTACTGTACCGTAGTCCTTAGTTTCAAGAGGTTTCCATTTTGTAAGCTGATGAGCGAGAGACCACATTTTATACTGATCTTTTTATTACACATGTAAAAAGGGGTGCTTCGAGAATTTTTTGAGAGAACCTGTTAATATATAGTAATTTTAAACTTCTAGTGCATGATTGATCCATTTGAGATGTCTTTGATACTGTTTCATACTCATAATTTGTTTAATCCCCCACAGATATTGGTACGCTAAAAGAGAATAAGAAAAGTGCTTAAAATGTCAATCATGAATTACTTGAGCAATTGAAACTGAACAGAATTTCATAATTTTTAAACCTGTCTTGAGTCTTAGTTTGAGGTAAACCTTAACTCAGGCCTCAAACCTAGAGATCCTACAGTAAGAGAGATGAGCCATCTTCCAATCTGCATGCCATATAGGTGCCTGAATTAACTAAAAACATGCTAAAACAAACAAACAAACAATATAAATATTTTAAATTTGCATCCAAGGTTCAAGTACAATCCCTGTATTGCCCTTTTTTATGAATATGGTGAAGTTAGAGTGCAGGGTGGCTTTTATTATGAGTGTTACTAATATAAGAATAACCTAACATACTTATAGCTACAACCAGCCACTAGGAAGGTGACCAATCTCTACACTACAGGGCCCGGATACTCTGGCCGGCCATAAGTTACAACACAGTCAGAGGCATAACAGACCAATAAATTTACAGCTTGCTACTTGATTCTGACAATATAATTTGGCCACACTCTGGAAAAAGAAAGTAGTTGTAAGTTATGATGCCGTATTAGGACGTGTTTTGAGTATTGTTGTTTGCGAGAATCACGATGTCAGATGTCAAGATACGACGGCAATATAGAGATGCAACGTCGTAAGTGTTGTGAGTATCCGGGCCCGGGGTCTCTACTCAAACCCTCACCTCCCCCACATGCACCCCTATGATATGATTAGAGCAAAAAATAAATAAAACCAAATATAAAAAAAATAAGAGCGGCCCTCCTCCCCACATTAATTCCCTTTCCTTCCTAATTATTGCTGGCCTTGTCTCTAGAAGATTACAAAGAGCTGTTGTATGTTCTTTGTATAATCGTGTGTGCCTTCATTCTCTTCGGTTTTCTCTTGCCTGTGACTTGATATTTGAGGATATTTGAGCTTATTGTGATAAAATGCCACGTTTTTTTTTCTCTCCATACATATACATATAATCTCTTCCCATCCTTCTGCCCTTCCCCTCTCCTTCCTTTATATGTAGGGAAAATTGAGCTGTGTTTTCGGATTTATATTGGAACTCAGTTTTAGCCATTCCATTTAATGAACAGAAAGTCTGACGTGGCAGTTGTTGCTAAATGAGTGAGGAGGCAGCAAAGAATATAAAGCACACAAGTCAAAGGTTTAGAAAGTTAAGAATAAAAGCCGGTGTCTTCGATTGTAATAAGCACCAGTTCTCCACATCAGCAGAATCAATAGCACTCACATAACTATTCGAACACCTTAAAGTTTATAGTCTTTTTATAGAATAAAATCCACAGTATCATAAGTTCTGCAATGTTATGATAATTACCAATAATATTTAAAAATTTATTCTACCCATGTTGAAGGATGTGCGTACTTTCATTGCTTTAATTTGTGCACTCCATTACCATGATGATAGGCATACAGTGAAAACTCTTCAGTCATAAGAAGTTCTGGATGTCGGGATGGTAATAGTCCAAACAGATAATATTAAACTATTATGTGATTCAAGTCTCTCTGGATTCAACTTGATGAATTGGCAACTCAGAAATAATTGTCCACCATGTTCGCTAGACTCTCAGAAATGGGAAAATTAGTGGTTTGGTTGGAGAAATAGCACTCATGTGTTGCTATTATGACAATATATATATTTATATATACTGTATATATTTTTTTTTTTTTTTTTTTTTTAACCATAATTGTATTACATGTATTTACCATCTCGGTGGTCCAGTGGTAATGCCCCCATCTCCTGTCTGGGAAAGATCAGGATGTTATACTCTGTTCAAGTGATCTTGGCAGAAAATCCTCACCCACTAAGTATGATTATGAATTAATATGCTTAATTGGCAGTGGTGTGTGGAGTGGCTCTTGAAACAGAATACAGGTATTAAGAACTTTTAATATGTTCAAAAGATGAAAATCATTTTAACCCATCAAGAGAAATTGTAAGGAATAGAGTGGAGTGAGCTGCCTAGTTGATTTGAACAGGATATAAAATGGAAGGATCAAATTTTAACAAATACTACTAAAGTTTGTAAATTGGACAGCCACACCCGTTACTCTCGAAAACGGGAATGTATAAGTGTTTATTCTAAAAAACAAAAGAGTAAAAACTAAGTGTAATTATTGTGCTGAAGGTTTCTTGTTGCCTCTTCTCCACAACCTTCTGCAACATGCACTCTAACATTAAGGTTGAAGGTCGTTATATTATATTTTGAGTTGTGGGATGTCAATGTTATATGAAAATTTTAATCTATAAAGATATATATATATTATATATAGCATACAGTGAATGACATCTTAGTCATTTTGTATAAAGTCACAGAAATTCATCCATGGTGGCCAAATTACCATAATATTTCTAACTAATCCCTCTTGTAAGTACCAATGAATCATTCTCAAATTGTTAGAATATGTTTCTAATATACTGTTCATTTGTTGTTGACTATAGGTGATAATTTATCTGATCACGGGTGATGAAGCTAATCCATGATCCATGTATGGACACTACTTTGTAAAAAAATATATACTAAAAAAAATAAAAAAATATATATATATAAACTTTGATTAGAAAATGTTGGTAGTATTCCTAAGAGAAATGAAAAGTCTTATTATGTGCAACCAAATTGAAACTAAAGAATTACTTAGTGTTCATATGCAATATAGATGAAAAGATATTTATATACCAGAACAGATGAGAAAACTTGCCATGCAACTGCTAACCAATCACAACCAAGAACTTTATCAGGAATTGTTCTGATTGGATGGCACAGCTAAGGAAAACGTCCAAACTTGTATTTCCTATCAAAAGAAATCCCTTTGCTTTTTCATGAATTTTTGAACCTTCTCTCTTTTGGAAATTGTATGAGGGCGTCACGGTGAGACGTCTTTCGGAGTGTGTCATGACAGGTAAACTTTGTTGTACCCGCTCACTCGATTATGTATAGCACGTTATACCCAGTAACTTTTAGATGTTTTTGAAATAACTTTTATACAAATCGTTCGTTTTCCTACAATAAATGAAAACCAAGTGAGATGTAGTGCTAGTTGAACTACAGTGGTGTGGGTGTTGACTCAGAATATTTCTGCCTTTGGTCGAGATTTCTTTGTAAACCACCGGTTTCTGGGACTTCCAAACTACCAACACTTCATGTCATAAAAAATATACTACAGGTAGATATAAAAATTCAATAGTCACTTAAATTGAGAATAATGATTGTTGGGGGGAAATATAATAAAAATCCTATTGCAGGAAATCTCTGAAACTAGTGACTTACCCTTAATCCGGTAGTATTCGAGAATAGCACATTTTTCAGGCAGATAAAAGGTTTGCAAGCTGTATATGTTTAATGAATATACAAGGCAGTTTTTTCCATTCCTACCAACTTCTACCCAGTACTCTTGCTAAGGTTTTCATACAGAGTGCGTGAAGAGGTCTGTACAGAATTATGTCTCGAATAAACATTTTATCAATATCCAGTGTTTGGAATTACAAGGTCCACAAGGTTATTCTTAAGATAAATATACATTATCTAGTGTTAGCCTGAATAAAATAAAATGGTTAATTTCAATATATGAGTTTCTCAAGACAATTTTAACCCTTTAACGCTTATGACACAATTTTAAGCCTATTAGGGATACAGTACTTTAAATCCTTTTTTACCATCAGGGGTATTTAGAAACCTTTAGTTTAGTTACTTCAACCTCTGCAGTTGTCTTTGAGTTAGCTGTGGGCAGAAAACTAATTTTGGAGAGGTAATTATAAGAGTGAGAGAACTCTATTTGTTAGTAGTCTTGGCAAATCCAACGTCAAGGCTATTAACCTAATTGCAATGACGACTTGTCTATTTTGACTGCTATGTCGTCATTCCAACCGCGGTTAAAAAGAAAACGTCTAGAGTCTACTCCTTATCTTGCTCTAGGAGACGTTGTACATTAACCAAAACTACCACCGAAGGTGAAAAAAGCATAGAAGAGAAGAAAAGGGGTTTACCTTAGTTACCGCTTAAGGCCCATCCCGTGTTCCGTCATGTGCAGATCCCTGTCGAACGTGCGCATGAGCGACCCTCTCTTGTCATCATTTTTTCACGCGCTCCATTGAATGAAGTCGCTTTTGTTGTGCTCCTTTCATTCACCGTTTAGGTTCGTTTCGGCTTATCTGGCCTTCTTTTTTGTTAGGCAGATGTTACGTGATCTAGGGCACACGTAAATGGGCTCCTAAGTGTGTAATGGAGACGCGTGTGGAAATAGCCTACCGAAGGTACGGGGGCGCCTGGCGTTCCTCGTATATGTTTTTCATTCTTTCTCTTTTCATATTCTTTTTTCCTGTTAGTCTGGGCATAGTTTAGCTTTTAGCTTAATTTAGCCTAGCTCGTTTTCTCATTCAGGAATTGCTATGCCCCTATGAGTTTTCATTTTTTCATAGCCTAGGTGTACCGTTGGTAAACAATCTGAGATTTCGTTGGTGGCGGTGCTGTTTGTAGAGTTTGTGTCGGCCGCATTATTAGCGTTATTCCCGAGTCCCCCCTTTCGAGTCCTTCACTGTGTCTCAAGGGCCTGGGCGACAGGTGGTTCGTGATACTCCAGGGGTACCCCACGGGGGCCCCTCTTTCACACCACAGGGTTTTTCGCACCTGACACATTCTCTGCTCACGGCTAGGCCACCCTTTTTCTCACCAGTTTCATTTACTGGTTTTTGTTTTCTCTTCCTGTTTCACCTCCATCCTTTCATAGTCTTTTGCCCAATCCAGGAGTACCTCACGGGGGCCCCTGTTTGTGCGAAACCACCCTCCCTGCCACTTCTCCTCATGGGCTTTGCTCTATCTCTGTGGGTTGGGTGGTTCCTGGGGGATGTGCCTCCTCTCCCCTGGTGTGTCTTCCTTGCCTCTCCCTTTACCGGTTGAGTCAGGATAAATTCAAGGAAGACACTGCCGGGTTTGATGGCCATCATTGCTTGGAGTTCATAAGGAGATGACGCATTTTTTGTGGCCTTTTTTGGTATTCCCTAGACGCTCCTCTCGCTTTTTTCGGCGCCGGACCATCTCGGCCGGTCCCGCAAATTTGCGGGAGCTCGATTCGGTCCTCTGGGACGTTTCGGCTCCCCGCAAATTTGCGGAGATCGTTGGGGGTCCCGCAAAATTGCGGGAGGGTGGTGTCGGTACGGTTATGCCTCCATTGGCCCGCAAATTTGCGGTAATAGTTGGCTTTCACTATTGACTTTTTTTATGTCATCTTGTTGCCTGATACTATATTGGTGTATGCACTTTACTGGTGTTATAGGCCCTGCATGTAAGATGTTGAGTGGTGGTTAACACTTTCTCCATCTTTGCAGGTTCTGCTAGTGCTCTTCCGCCTCGGCCGCCCTCCTCACCTACCTCTGTGCTCCCAGTTTAGGGTGAGTACGGATACCTGTTTGCATGTGTGTTCCTGTTTCCCCATGCTCCTTCCCTGGTTCTTCTTGGACATTCTCTCCACTTACTCCTTCGACGTGCTGATTATGGTGTGTGTTCTTCTAGTGCAGGTAGGCTGCCTTGCTTTCGCCTTGGTTGTCGCTCCCCGTGCTTGGAGAGCCACAAGTCCTGCTTGCGCCACTCGCTCTGTGTGTCCTCTACGGCCTACCTCCCTGCTCTGTGTGGCACGTGTCTGGCCCTGGTGGATGTGCTGCACCATGGCCCTGGTTCCTCGGCGGCGGCTGTGGCCTCTGCTTCCCTTCCGTCGGTGTTGACGATGGTCTCCCGCCACATTAGGACTGTGGATCACCGTTCCCCGGCCTTTGTTGCCTGCCGGATCCGCGTCGCCCTGGGTATCCCTGACCCGACTGAAGGCCGTTCACCTGGCCCTCTCCCCTGGGTCCCGCAGCCGGTCGTCCCATCGTCGGGGGGTTCCCCAGCTCCGTCCACGCTCTCGCTCGCCTCGTCGTCCGTCCTCTACTGCCCCTCGTCGTCCTCCTGATCGCCTTGA
Source organism: Paralithodes platypus (assembly GCA_032716605.1). Taxonomy (NCBI): domain Eukaryota; kingdom Metazoa; phylum Arthropoda; class Malacostraca; order Decapoda; family Lithodidae; genus Paralithodes; species Paralithodes platypus. The sequence goes on from CM064492.1 coordinate 55,226,412, forward strand.
CGACACCCATTGCCCTCGTCATGGTTCTCGCCCTGAGGCCGGGGTTAGCGGCTCTGCCCCTGTGCGCCCTCCCCTGGCCTCTACGGATAGGGGCTCTACTCCCTTCCGCCCGCTTCCCCAGCCCAGACGACTTCCTCTTACGTTGTCCTCTCCGCGCGCGGTTGTTCATGCTGTAGCTGGCCCTCTGCTCCCTCCTCCTACACTGTCCAGGAGGGTGCGCCTGGATGTCGTTGCTTCTCCTACTTCACCTGCTTCAGTGCCTATTCTTCCTTCACGGTCTCGTCCCACGGTGGAGGTCCCTCCCTCCTCCGCCTCGGTGTCGGGCCGCCCTGTTATCTCAGCCCCGGGGATCCTTGCTCTGTTTCCCCCCGCGGCTCCTTCTGGCCTCCTTTCACCCGGCCAGCCTTCCCACTCCCGTCGTCCTGCTCCTCCTCATTCTTCTCTTCCTGACCTTCACTTACCGTCTCGCCAGGGGGGTACCCCTCCTCTTGCCTCGGTGGGGTTTCGCGAGGTTTCGGGGTCCCCTTTCTCAGGAGCTGACGTGTCGCTGGAAGAGGGGGATGGTGCTGTTTCCCCCTCGGCCGTTCGTGATCGGGGACGAGTCCCTCAACGGCGACACAACCGTCGTCGCTCGCCTTCCTTGGGCCGCGACGCTGCTGGTTCGTGTCGTGGGTCTCGCTCCCGCCCACGCTCGCCCCTGCGAGCCGGCCAATCTGGGGGGGGGGGGGGGGGGGGGGTCGCCTCTCTCGGATCGATTGTCGGCTATGCAGGGCTGGGTTGTGTCACGCTTCGACGGGTGCTTGGAGTCGATGGAAGACTCCCTCTTCTCGCGCTTCTTGGCGGTGACTCACCCTCAGCGCCTCACCCTACCTACCCCTGCTACGGTCCCCCTCCCTTCTGCGGGCCTACGCTCTGGTCAGACTTCAGCCGCCCTGACATCCTTCCGGCTATTCAGTCCCTGGCTGTGTTGACGGGTCTGTCCTCCTATGGGACAGGTTTGTGCGACGCCGGTACGCCTGGCTTAGCCATCATGCTCGGTCACCCTCTCCCATTGGAGGCCTGGTTTGCTGAGGCCTTCTACTTCACACACCGATCCGTCGACGGCTCTCCTTCATTTTGCCTCCTCTTGTGTCTGTCGGCGGGTTGGACGGCGCGTTCTGGTCCTGGATGAGCGCGCCCGTTCTTGCACTTTGTTCTATTGCTACCCCGTTCTTCTCTCACCCGGATCAGCTCTCTGTCGCCAAGGTTTTTCCCTTGCGACAGAGGGTGACGGACTTATTGTCTTGTCTTTAGGTTCCCTCCAGACGTCTGTTCACCACCTGCGGCTTTTCGAGGCGTCTGCGCGAGGCGATCTTCGCGAGGGTTAAGACCGCGTTCAGCGGGTCCACCTTCGGCTCGCGGTGTCTTTGGTTCCCGAGCTGAAGGCGGTTTTGTGCGCGGCAACTCGGCGACGCCCGACGGTACGGTCCTCGTTCTGCCGGCCGGCCCCCTTGGATATTCGTCAGGGTTTGTTGTACTCTGCGCTATATACGTCGTTTTTTTTAAAGCAGGATGCTTGGGAATGCTACGCTTCTCTGTCGGCGGCCCCTGCTTCCGACACGCGACGACGCGCTGTGTCGTTGCGGACCCTGCTTACGTCACGCACCGACGCGCTGTGTCGCGCGCGGGGTCTTCTCAGTCCCGTCCTTCTGCCGGTCCTCTTCGGGGTGCTGCTGCAAGTGCTGCCGCCTTGCACGGGCGCAGGACTGGGACGTTGCAGGCCAGTGCGTCGGTTCCGCCTCGCACTTCTGTTCTTGCCCCTTTCATCCCCGCCGTGTCGGGGCTGGCCGGCCTTCCACTTCCGGCCGCCATTCGACGGGGTCAGCCCCGCGCCGGCCTGGGGTTGGGGTGGCCCGCCCTTTTCGACGAGGTTGGGGGGGGGGTAGAGGAGGTCAACGTGGCACTCATGCCCGCACGGCCCGTACCGGGGTACCTCCACGTCAACACAATGTGTAGTTCTCTGAGTCGGCCTCCTTGTTCTCCTTCTCGCCTGGCCGACCGGGTCGCTCCCCTCCTCTCGGGTGCTCCCTCGGGTTGTTTTCGCCCTTGCGCTCCTCGGTAGCCGCGAGGGACGTTGGGGGCGGCGGGTTGCGCGGAGGGGTCTCACCTGGAGGTGGACGTCCAGACCCCCACTCCGCTCTTGTCACCGACGCCGGCCCATCTCTTCAGAGGTGGCCCACGTGTTCACTTCCATGCCCGAGCTGGGTAGCGTCGAGGGAGTTGACCGCCGGTCACCCGGTTTTCCTCTCCCGTGTATTTCTGGTACCGTCGACGAACTGCGACGCGATGCGACCGGTGGTGGATCTGTCGGCCCTCAACGGGCACATCGTGCACACACGGTTTCGGATGCTGCCGGTACCCCTGGTACGCCTGGCCCTGTGCCCTCTGTCGTGGGTAGTGTCGCTGGCCCTCCAGGATGCGTCTTGGCTCGTTCCTCTCCATCCTCGCTTCCAGCGATTCTTGGCCGTTCGGACTTCCGATCGTGTGTTCCTGTTCGACGGCCTTCCCTTCGGTCTCCACATCGCGCCGCGGATCTTCTCCGCACTGGTGGGGCAGGCTCTGGGTCCTCTCCTCAGGAGCGGGCTCCAGATCCTGTTTTCCTTGGCCGATTGGTTGGTAGTTTCCGAAGCCCTAGGACTGTGCATTGGCGACGCCCTCACAGTCGTTCGCAACATCGCACGGTTAGGGTTCCCCTTCGATGTTCCCAAGTCACGCTTGACCCCGTCGCGTGTCGTGCCATGGGTCGGTCTCGCATGGGTTTTGTCCGGCGCTACGGTGACCCGGGGTCTGCCGGCCGCGGTGCACCTTCGGTGGACGGTCTTCGCCGTGTTGCACTCGGTCTCCCTCCCGGGGTGGCTCTGGGACTCGTTCGTGGGTTCGCTGCATTGGGCCGCTCTGCCCCTTCCCTTAGGGAGCCTCTGGCTACACCGCCTCCTCCTCATGGGCACCGCGGTGTTTCCGTTGCCCCTATGGATCGGCTCCTGCCGCTCCCGCGTACCGTTCGCAGACGCTTCGGTCGCTGGGTTGCTCGGGGCTCGCTCTCTGCGGCTGTGCCCTGGACCGCCCCCCCCCCCGACGGTCTGGGTAGCCACAGATACGTCGAGCGAGGTTGGGTGAGGTTCCCGATCGAACCTGGGACGTCCACTTCCCGGCAGATGGGTGGGTCTCCCTCCACTTACCCGTCTATGCCCTCGGACTGTTGGTTCCTTTGTTCTTCCTGCGGGACCACGCGCTGGCCCTTTGGGGTAAGTCGGTGGCCTTCGGGTTGGACACTCAGACAAGCTGTCCCCTGTTTCCTTATGCGGGGGTCCTCCTGGTCGTTGACTCTATTGGGGGTCTCGGTGGAGTTGTTCTTCCTCGCGGACCGACACCCCTTCTCCTTGCATGCCTCCTCCCTGCCCGGGCCTGCCACCCTGTGGGCGGCCGCCCTGTCGAGAGGGCAGGGCGTTCTTGTAGAATGGGCGACGAAACGGACTGTGTTCGCCGACCTCGCGGCTTCCTGAGGTGTTCCGGAGGTCGCCTTGTTCGCATCGGGGGTGCCGCGCCAGTTGCCTCTGGACCTCTCCCTCCGGCCTCGCGCTCCGGGGGGGGGGGGGGGGGGGGGGTCCGGACGCTTTCATGGTAGCCTGGTACAGGTGGCGGTCGATATACATCTTTCCGCCACCAGACTGATGTGCCCAGTCCTCGCGAGGCTGCGGCTGTACCACGGCTGCGTCTGGCTCCTCGCGCCTCTGTGGCCGGCACGGGCTTGGTCCGCCCGGTTGCCGCGGTGGTGCCCGAGTCCGGTCCCTCTACCTGTCTCCGGCTTCCACTTGGGCTAGGTTGGGGACCTGCGGACCTCGTGGGCCTTCGCATCGTGCTTGTTCATGAGGCACGGTGGCTCCCGGTCCCCGGCCGGGCCCTGACTGACTTCCTGCAGCGTTCTTGGCCGTCTTCTCCTTGGGGGACTTACGGGTCCCGCTGGAGGTCTTTTACTAGGTGGCTACGGGCCACTCGCCTGCCAGTTGGCTCTCCTTCCCTCGTCCTACGCTCCTTGTTTCACCTCTTCCGTACACGTCACTTTCAAGTCGACGCTATATGTACCCACTTGTCTGCCGTCCGGGGGGTCTTTGGGTCCGTCGCTGGGCTGGTCGTTCCGCCACAGGAGCTGGATTCCTTCCTGACGGCTGCCTTCCGGGATCGACCGCCTCCGCGCCAGGTCCCTCCGCAGTGGGATCTGGGGCGGGCTCTGGTCCTTCTGGCTTCACCCACGTATACAAGGGCCGCTACGCCGGTTCCGTTGCTCGGGCGTCCACTCTTCCTTGTCGCTCTGGCCACTGGGGATCGGGTGTCTGCACTAGCGGCATTGTCACGGCCCCGGGACTGCGTGCGATTCTCCCCGTCCTTGCATGGCGTCTCGTTCGCCTCCTCCCCTCCTTTTGTTACCACGCATGGGAGGGAGGCCCCCGCTTTCCAGCCTTTCGCCGTCCAGGCTTTACGGCGTGGGCATCCTCGCCATGTGTTGTGCCCGGTGTCAGCCTTGCACTCCTCTGTTGCGTCTGTGGCGCCGCCTTCGGGTACTGCTGTGTGGGTGTCTCCTCGGACAGGTGGGAGGCTCTCGCAGGTGCAGATGGGCCGCCACGTTTGTCGGACCGTTCGTGCCCGTCACCCTGTTTGTAGGGGTTCTGCGCACGATGTCAGATCCTTTGCTGCCTCCTTCCGGTTCCTGCCACGTCGATCCTTACCTGCCGTTGCCTCAGCGGTTTTGTGGGTCTTCTATCAATTCCTTCATCTCCTCCTACCTCTCCGTGTCCAGTGTTCGACCCCCTCGGCCGGTGATTGCTCTCGGGGGTCGTGTTTCCTGGTGCTCTGGCGAAGATCCCTGGTCTTCCCCCCTTGTCCCTCGTGCTTTTCCTTCGTTTTATTTGACAAAGGGGAGGGGGGGGGGGGTGTACGGGTTTGCAACACTGGATTGCAAGTTTGGGATTATGTATTGTTCCAGTACATAAGTGTTTTTGCCACATCGAAAATTGTGTTTTGTTCTTGTGTTCAGTGTTTTTGTTGGTTTTTGAAGAAAAGGGATTTTGGGTACGGTACCTTTTTGGTTTCAGACAAGTCTATGTTTTTGCATTACTATGAATGACGGGCATGTGTTAAAACTGTTCTTTTTAGCTACTCCTCAGTTTTTCACTCTTTTATTAAACTCTCTTGTTTAAAATGTGTCTTTGTCATTCATAATTTTGTTTTATGCATTGTTGTTTTTTTGGTAGGTTGGGCTTGGATGTCCTCCTCCTATTTGTTATGCAGCCTTGACGTTGGATTTGCCAAGACTACTAACAAATTGGGAGGTTTGACGTACCTCCCAACCTACCAAATAGGAAAACCTACTATTTGGTAGTAGTCTTGGAAAATCCAACGTACATAATACCCTCCCTCACGCCGGACCCCTGCCCATCCGCGTTCTTCTGCTGACGTGAGATGTGATGACAAGAGAGGGTCGCTCATGCGCACGTTCGACAGGGATCTGCACATGACGGAACACGGGATGGGCCTTAAGCGGTAACTAAGGTAAACCCCTTTTTCTTCTCTTCTATGCTTTTTTCACCTTCGGTGGTAGTTTTGGTTAATGTACAACGTCTCCTAGAGCAAGATAAGGAGTAGACTCTAGACGTTTTCTTTTTAACCGCGGTTGGAATGACGACATAGCAGTCAAAATAGACAAGTCGTCATTGCAATTAGGTTAATAGCCTTGACGTTGGATTTTCCAAGACTACTACCAAATAGTAGGTTTTCCTATTTGGTAGGTTGGGAGGTACGTCAAACCTCCCAATTTCTTATTGCTAATCTAGCAACCTCTGTGTCATAAAAGAGTGAAAGAGTTAATTTCTTGAGATGACTTATAAACTGAATAATATCCTTTAACATCAGGCTAAGAATGGTCATAAGTAATGAGTTATATTTTTGAGAAAGAGGTTGGGTGTTCTTGTTGTTGTCGTCATTCCCTAAGCTGCCTGGCTGAACAGCCTCGAGTCCCTAAGGAAGGCCATTGCCACGATCGGGCTTTCCCACAGGGCTCTCAAGGAGTGTAGATTATGTTGTTGGCGTAAGTGATTGTGTAGAATGCAGTCTTCTATGATGTTTTTAATAGTATGGGGTGCCGTGTTGCATCCTGGGCAGGTGTCGACGACGGAGCTATCCAGTCTCTTCTGATATTTGATATTCCTTGGTGTTTGTGGGTGTGCTGCCATGTAGTGTAGTGGGTGGTGTTGGTTTGTGGAGGCTGCAGCCAGGAATTGAGTGACTCATCTCCAGGTGGTCTTTGACTTTGACCCCGCCAATGGGGAGCCACCTTGCTGTGGTGGCGGGGCTTGAAGCGGGGTCGTTGGTGTCACTCTCTTTAGGGCAGGGATTCAGTCGGCGTCGTGGACAAAGTGCCCCCCCGTCGTCACTGGGGTAAGCAGAACCTCCCGGTGACGGCGTTTTTCGTGTTCCCATTTTTGGTTTTAATTTTGCGGAGGATTTCCTCCTTATTTTAACTAATTGTGCCGGCTAGGCTCGAGAGCCTTCCCTCGTTGATTTTGGAGTCCTGGCTCCTCTCCGTTGACAGGGGCCGTGGCGGTCTAGCTCACCGCCCGAGGGGGCTGGTCCTGGGAGCGGCGACGCGGTTGCCTTCGTTGACGCTCCTGGGGTCGCCCATCAGTGGGGACCGGTCTCGGTTCCAGGGGTCCGTTTTCCCTTCCTGGTGGGTTTCCTGGCTTCTGTCCGGCTGCCCTCCATTACGCACAGATTGGGGATGATTTCAATTAACTTTGCCCTTGGTCCCAGTATAGCAGTTTTGCCTAAGCTTGGCCTCTCTGTGCGTTTTGGTGCTATCCTCCCTAGTCTATCGGGGTTGGGTATGAGGATGAGACCCCTGGAGACCTGCTCCTGTTTGCGCCACCGGTGTGGAGGTTGGGACTCCCTGACTCACGACGGAGGGCTCTCTGTTGGCCCTTCTGGTATGTTCTTTATTTATTGTTTTGTTTCCTATTTTTATTTTTATTTTTATTTTTTTTCCCCCGGTTTTGTTTTTCTTTCTTTTTTGTTTTCCGATAAAAATGAAAATAGAATAGTAAAAACAACTAGGGTCATCATGGATCAGCCATGCAAACCTCCTCCCCTGGATCCAGCTTTGGCTCCCCCGGTACTTGACCTTTGCATTCCCCTGGACTCTCCATCTGGCCTTCCTCTGCCCTCCGAGTCTACCACCTTGGACACCTCCCCTCCGAGTTGTTCCGAGTCTGATGCTCTCTCACGCTCTGATACTAAATTACCTGCTTCTACGGCTAAGGATTCCCGTCCTCCATCTGTGAACCCTACAATGGCCCCTGTTCACATCGACTCTCCACAGAGCCCAACTACACCTGCCGCTCATGGTTTGAATGTCACTCCCCTCTCCCAAGATAAGGGAGACCCTCCTTGTATTGAGTCTCCTGTTCAAACCATGGACCTTGGCGTGCCGGGTTCTCTTGACACGCCCTGCTCCTCAGCACTACCCGTTAACCGACTTACAGTTTCCACTGACCACTTGCATAGTGACACCAGTGTTGGTGACCCTTCACCTCCCATCAACATTGTTTCTCCACCATTTCAGCTGACTGTTAGTTCAGCCACTACCTCCGCCTCACTCGTTGCAACTCTGGAGCCTCACATGCCTCATTCCGGCCCCCAACATCGGCGGAAACCTCGGCGTCAGTTTGTCCCCAATGCCACCCTCCGGCACTTCGATTCAGTTTTTGGCGATGATGACTGGCCGCGTTTCCTCGTCATACGACCGGCTTCCTACATCTCAGGGGCTAAGTTAGAGAACCTCCTCCTTTCGGCGCACGCAACTTCGGACTTATTGTTCCGTGAGACTGGTAATAATGATTGGATTGTGGAAACCACTACTCGTGCCCAATCTGAGACATACCTATCTCTTACTACCCTGGACAATATCCCTGTTACTGTCACAAAACATAACGACCTCAACTACATCCTCGGTACTGTTGTTCTACACTCTACCTATGACCATGACGGACTTCCTGATAAGTCGACCCTCCTGTCGTCGTTGCGCTTGCGTTATCCAAATGTGCATGACGTTGATTTGTATAGTATCCCAAACAAATCAACTCCTTCTCATCCTCTCCGCATAGTTCGCATTAAGTTTAGTGGACGTTCCCTCCCACGAGACGTCAGGATCGAAGGACAAAGGCGTGAAGTACGACCTTATGTCCCTAAACCGTTACAATGTACAAACTGTTCCACCTTTGGTCACTCAGCTGGTAGGTGTCAGAAGGTTCGGGTGTGTGCCTTCTGTAGCTCCGTTAAACATGCTACCCGTTGGAATTGTGGCCCTCCAAAGTGTGTTAACCGTGGCCTTGAACACCATGCTCGCTCAAAGCAATGTGTGTTCTACATGTACAGTTGGTCAAAGTTCCAGCTGACCCACCCTCGCTCTGGGGCTTGCAGAATTAGCTGGCAATACTGGTGTAGTGGTGCAGGGATACCACTTGCCATTAATGTGTTACCTGTGTCTGTCCTGTATATTACTGCAAATTAGACTATGTAATGTTTAAGTTGTGAAGACTAAATGCTCCTTCATTAACCAGCCACCAATACAACAGAAATATGTATTCTTATAAAATCGAGTAAAGTATGTTGTGGCAGCCAGCAGGTTTTATATGTGCTGCCAATCAGTGGATATAATAACTTGAATATTTAAACAAATCTACGAACTTTGGGTGAATGTTCGGGATCATACATAGCGATGTATGCATTTTTATTTGAGATAGGCTTACTTGTTTAGTGTATGTTCTAACAATGATATAGCCGAAATCAGATCTACCAATCCCAATTTTTGTAAGACACACCTCCTTCCTACACCAGTATTGCCAGGTAATTCTGCGAGCCCCAGAGCGAGGGTGGGTCAGCTGGAACTTTGACCAACTGTAAAATGCTGAGTTAAAGCTTCTCATTAGTCGGTCAGGCATGTCTGTCAGGGAAGCTAAACAAGAACTGAGAGTAAGAGATGTTAAAGATCCCTCTAGAGATATGACGTACAGTGCTAGACTTCGTGCACCTACAACTGACGTTTCTCCCGGTAGTCGACGACGTGCGGACAGTGAGGCTGTGTTGGATTCACCCCTTCCTAGTCCAGCCGCTGTTCCCCTCTCCAACCAATTTCATGCACTGAGTACCCCTCTCCCTGTTCATGGATCCTCCACCCCACAAGCATCCGCGTCCCCCTCACCCGTAACTGATCTTCAATCCTTGCCTCTTCCCCCGGCTCCCTCTACCGATGTTGACAATGTCATGGATTCTGCCCCCTCCACCAGTAAACGCCGTTCTGATGCTCTACATTCTCCCTCCTCAGATCGTCAACCTCCCTCCGTAAAACGGAAGACCCTCACAGCCCGGCCTCTGCCTCCCAAACCTCAACGTGTCCCTCCTCACTCCCGCATCTTCCGCTCTGATATGGGTTCTCCGTCCCAGCCTCCCTCACTCCACACCCCCTCTACGCCTGCGTCCCCTCCACCTACTCGTCCTCGACCTCACACACCTATCAATGCTACCGCCTCAGGCTCCCATGCACCCCACAGCGGCTGTCATGACTGCTTTGTGCGTGAGTATCGCCGGATGCCTACCCGCACTAAATCCACTGTTGCTGCGTTGATACGCTCCTTTCTCCGTGACCGACGTTTACCAACCCCTGATAACACCGCCTCTCATTACTCTTCGTGCTTATGCGCTTTTCACTTAAAGTCACGTTCAGATCTTTCACACTCCAAGGTAGCTACTATCCTCCATGACCTTTCCTCTAACATGTCCCCCCACCGTCCATGTTGAAACTCCCTGCCTTCTCATGACCCTCCCTCCAGACCCGTTCCTCTTCATCTCCGACAGCCGAACAGTGCTGTTAATTTATGTAACCTGACGTCGCTCACTTAACCTGTTCAATCCCTATATACTACAATGGAATTGTAATGGTCTCTCATCTAGAGTCCATCTAGGTGAGATCCAGCGTTTACTCCGTGTCTATAATCCAATGTTTTTTTTTTTTTTTTTTTTTTTTTTAAGAGACAATGAACGGAGGAAGGAAAAACACAGATAAAACAAAAAGGTCCATGTGCCTAAAGGCATCCTCCATTCATAAAATGTTTGTAACAACTGGATTTAAACATTTGTAGATTGTAAGTTTGTGGAAAGCAATTCGAGGGAAGTGAATTCCAAAGAGTAGTAGCTCTGGGGATAAATGAATTCTGATAAGCAGAAGTTCTGCATTGTGGAGGAGAAAGTGTAAATTCATGGTATTCAATGTGTATTTGTTTACAACACATTGGCAATTATGATAAATCCATCACCAACTACCACCTTGCATGCCGTTCTCTATCCCCTGATGGAGAATATGGCACAGCAATTTATGTCCATCATCGAGTAACTTTTGACTTATTTCCCATTCGTACAAGTTTCCTACAGCACTCTATCCTTACTCTTCATATCCCCGATGGTGACTCTGTTACCATTTGCAATATCTATAACCAACCTGCTTACAATTATGACCTTTCCTTGCTTTCTCAGTTTGCCTCTACGCTACCCTCTCCCATCTTACTGTTGGGTGACTTTAATGCCCATAGCCCTGTATGGGACCCAACCTCCTCCAATCCTGATATAGCCGATTCGCAGATTGAACATTTGCTTCTGAACCGTGACCTTTGCTGCCTTAATGAGGCCGACTCACACACTTACTTTTCTGCTTCCTATCATACTTTTTCCTCTGTTGATGTCACCCTATGCTCCTCAGCAATTGTTCATAAATTCGAGTGGCGGGTCTTTATTGATATTGTTCTCTAGCGATCACTTTCCTGTCATCCTGTCTTACTTGTGTTACGCTGGCCAGCTTGCCAGAATGTGCTCGTACTCGCTAGCGCTCGCCAGGGCAGTGAAATGGGCTATAATAATCGTAGAACGATGTTCTTTCTTTCTTAGTGTTCATGATGTCACAGACAGATCAGTGGTGGTCTTTATTCTTGTCTGTGACACTTGGAAGTATTTTATATCAGTGATAGAGTATAAGATATGTAGTGTGAATTGCAAGGAGAGAGAGAACGAAGGAGGCAGCGAGGGTGTATTATGTGCGTGTGTATGTACGTGTGCCTTCCTCGCTCGGGCGGAGTTTCCCACGCTTGTGATTGGCCGGCGGGCCTGGCGCGTCATATGACGCCTGCTCTTCATGACGTAGTGGTCTGTGATTGGGTGCCGCTGTCTTAGTTTGGTGCTGGGGGGCTCCTACCCGTGTGTCTCCTTAGAGCTTGGCATGGTGTGCTTGGTCCTAGACGTCCCTTGCAATCTGTCCCCAATCTAACCCCCTGTACTACTGTTTCTCTCTCTGAACTTCTTTTCCATTACTTCTTATCTTTATTCAATTACTTATCCCTTCTGGTTCTGCATACGACTTCCATAGTCGGCCAGTCGTATTACCAGCACCAGTTCTCACATATATGTTTTGCACTAGCTTTAGGGATTATTAGTCATAGTCACATGGAGTCATATTATCATTGGGTGCTTCTAATTATTGAGTTGTTCTTTGTTACTATTTAATGCTAGACAGTGGAGGGTATCTTTGGTCGTTGTCTGAGTTATGTACATGGCAAGTCAGAGCCTGTACGACTTCGACGAAGCTATGTAGCCTGTAACCCTTGTGCATATTTTTCCTTTGCGAGTGTAGCAGTATACAAGCGAAGGACTTTTGCCTACTCTTACTTGTATGCTTGCTACCTCATTTTGTTGACCTTTGTGGAGCGCCAGGGTAAGACCAGATATTTGAGATCTGGACTTACCAAGAGAGCCTCCTAGTCACTTAACGTAACATAAGGGAAATCTGTTCAAGGGGAGACAGTAGGCTACGAGCATGCTTGCGCTCTGCCTAGCCTTCTGGTACCTTTTATGCCGCGGCTAGACTTTATTAGTAATAAAGACAGCATTGTGTTTATTAACTTTAACTGCGTATGCTTTAGGAATTATTCACGTATTATTTTAGCCTAGGTTGATGCATGGTGCACAACCCAGTATGGCTGTTACTTTGGCTAAGGAAGTACTGTTTTGAGTGGCTATTATTTATTAGTGGCCCCTCCATCATTGACGATTATGCCTATTACATAAGGCACCCTCTTCAAACACTCATCCGCCGTAGTTTGAATCTACCGCGCAGAGCATAACAAATTTGAGGAGCCTTCATCATGAGCGCACGCAACCTCACTCATGGTTCAGTCATTATGAAATTGGGTTCTCACTACGAAAAAACTTTGTAAAAAATAAAAACAAAAAGAAAATAAGAATAACTATTCAATAAGCTTTCCATAATATCGTGGATGTACTTGTGTGGATCTTTGACCAGACGCTGACTCAGGCGTCATTCTTCCTTCTCTGCTCTGTGCTCAACCGACCCGGACGTTCCTCCCCACGCTCAGCTGGTTCCGCATTTTCTGCGTCCCTAGTGAGTTTTTTCTCATTTGTTTACTCCGGGATGTATCGAGTAAGGTTAGGATATGCGTAGCAGGAGTGTCCTGGGCGGGTTGCCCGCAGTGCAGTGTATTTTGGGTCGTGTTTTTGGGGCATCTATTTCGGGTGTACCCTCGTGGTCCTGTTGTGGACATGTGAACTTTTTCACAGTTAGCTAGCTTTGTGATGCAGGCGGCTTTCATTACGCGTTATTATTGCTTCCTTTTATCTTTCTGATGAGGTAGCTTGTTTTTGCTGATGTTCCCAGCGTATTTTTTTTCACTTAGTGAAGTTTTTTTCTGGGTCCCGAGTCAGTTCTTCCCTTTGCCGGAAGTGTGTGCTACAGTGGTGTGTTGACGGTGGTTCCTGTTGTGATATAATTCATTGCTTTTTGTTTATATTACGACATGTTTACTTTTTGTCCGTCTGCCTAGGCCTAGCCAGCCTCTCGTAGCTTTGCCACATGTACAAGTGTTATTGATTTATGTTATAAATATTGTTACGGCTGGATCGGCAATACATATTCGGGATTCTTGATCGTAGGACAGAAATGGCTTAAGTGACAATGACACGCTCGATTCCAGTCCCAAATACTATATGCTCCAGACAACAAAAGCACCAACGCCCTACAGAGTTATCGTCTACGGTAACGAGGTACCTTAACTCGGCGAAAGTGTACAACAGGGGTAGGCTATGAGGCTAAACTCCCTCAGACATTTATAGGTTACGTTATTACTAAGGAAATGCAATACTCAAGAAACTACGTTAATATTAAGCCTCTAATAATGTAGAATAGAAGCAGGCTAAAGGTATGACAGTGAAATGCTAAATGACAAATGTACACGCCTACTTGAAAGCGCGTGCACTACACTAACTGTCCCCTACTAACATGCACTAGCATGTAGCATACAAGATGTTCATGATCCAGTGGATACCTAATAATACACATGGGAGGAACATAAACAGTAGTCACTTATTATAATAATGAATCTATACTTGGAATAACTAAAAGGTTGCAGGCAACAGTACTGCGCCGGTAGCCTACTACCGCATAGGCTACTTCGCTTCTCTCACTCTGTCTCCCCTCCGAGTCCGTATGCGCCCTACGCAACAGAACTCCGGACACAGCAGCAAAACGACAGTGCAGTTAATTGATACATGAAAGTATTAATAGTGTTGTCTTGTGTGTGAGTAATGTGTATTGTAAAGTGTTATAGATATATACTTAAAGAGAGCTGCAATGCATAGTAAAATAAAGATATATCCCACTCATCATCCCCATGTGTTCTAGCTAGCAGGCCAAGTCACAGGAACAACGAGTCCCAGCACCGAAAGCGAGAACCCAGGAGAAGACTGTAGAGAACACAAGGACAGATAAATTACGTTACTCTACTATACCGGCACTACGAGCGAGCTGTAGTCTCGGGTGCTACACTCGCTCCTGGCTCGGTATGCAAATCAAGGCTAAGTCCTCGTCCCTCTACAGACAACTCCTGGGCATGGTCGGGCTCTTACACATGGCACCAGTCTAGTCACAAATGGGATGATGAGCAGGGCATATAACTCGTGAACATGTAGAACGTTCACCAACTATCCTCATCAAGAAGATCGCTGTTCACATTAACCCCTTAAATCTAATACATGTAAATATATGCTTGTCCTAAGAGTAATACGAGAGGTGAGTGCTGAAACTCCTTTAGGACCTCAAGGGAAGGTTATGCATTTAAATAGAGAGAAGAATGAAATGAGAGTAATGTCGTCAGAGAGAAAGAGTGCAACCGTGAGAAGTGGGGAGAGAGAGCAAGGGATGTTAGAATCTCAAAGGTTCTAGGCAACCTAGTCCAGGAACACACAGCCAACCTCCAGGCAGTGTGCTGTACGACAACATGGGCCCAGCCCAGGCAGGCAACAATGGACTACCAACCCTATCGCGCCTAGCTATAAGGGCAAGGCTGCCAACCAGTCCATACGTCTGGCAACCACCCGGCCGGCAGCGCGGCGTGTTGCTACCCTCTTGCTCTGAAGCCCAACTCACTCTCTCTCTCTGAATTCCCATTATCCTATCTATCAACTTCTCTATTGATACTACATATTAAATGGAAGGTCTTGACATGGCTTAAAACAAAACCCACCACTGGTTAGCACATGACGAGACCTTTGCAGAGATACAAAGAACATAGTTATAAGTTGTCACACTCAATATACATAGCGGCTGACGGTAGCCAGATCACGGGCGGTACAGTGGAGTACCAAGGAGTACAATCAGGTTGCGTTGCCCAGCACTGGGGTGCGTCACAATATGTACTACTGTGTCATGTGTGTCCTGGTTTAGTTGTGTATTGGCTAATTCCACAGACTATTTATGTGTCCTGGTTTAGTTGTGTATTGGCTAATTCCACGGACTATTTTGTGGGCTCGGGGTTAGTTGTGCTTTGGCTAACTCCACGGTCTATTTGGTGCGTTCAGATGGAATCTGGACGGGGTGGGTTGCCTTTTCCGGCGGGTTTTTTCTCGGTTACACCGTGAAAAACCCGGCTGGTTGCCGAGTTTTAGCCACGCGTGGTTTTAAAACAGGCGTGTTTTCCCCGGCGAGTGGTTGTTTGAGGCTCTCCAGGACTGCGTCTCTGTGGTGGAGCCTGTGTCAGGCTCCCTATGAATCCCGGCGGGATGGCTGTACCCATCTAACAGTGTTCATGCGGACACGTGTTGTGTGTAGTTTTTTCCCGGTTTTGCAAAGCCAGTAAAAGCTAGGCTGTTGTTGTTTGGTTTTCCTCCCCGGCGATCTTTTGCAAAGAAGTGGGGATAGGAACAATTGGGGTTAACGTTATAAACTTAAAATCACACCCGGCGGGTGCACCTTGGAAGGGTGGGGTTAATGAATTTGCAGAAAATTCAGTTTAGTTGACCAGACAATTGAGGGATGCTTTTTGTATCGCCGCCTTCAACATACGGCGATTTAGGGCACAATTGGGGTTAACGTTTTTAACTTAAATTCACACCCGGCGGGTGCTCCTTGGAAGGGTGGGAATAACGAATTTGCAATTCAGTGTAGTTGACCAGACAATTGAGGGATACGTTTTGTATCGCCGCCTTCAACATACGGCGATCTAAAAAACACTTCGGGAGAAGTCAGATCTCGTATTTTTGTCAGGCTTCCCAGTTTTTGATCTGCGAGATAGTACGGGGGCCGGCGTCTTTTTAGGTTTTTTTTCCCAATAAAATCTTGAAACAAACACCACCGGGAAGACTAAGTCAGTTATAAACGCCATGCTGGTCTTTATATCATGTCAGAGGGTATTCATAAATCTTTTGGACAAGTTAAGATATTCTGAACATCTTTATTAAGGAACCCCACCGCGTAGCGAGCTGTAGTCGTTGAGTATTGCGTCTCGTTACCCGGCGGGTTATTTAACACTTGTGTGCGAACATGTTGGGTTAACCTTGTGAGCATTAATTCCTGGAAATTTTCTTTTTTTCCAGAGCTGGGTCCCGGCGGGTCTATAGAGAACCTGGAGTAAGTTTCCCACCAGTCTCTGTCATGGCTACCTTTGCCCCTGTTTTTGCTTTGTGCATTACACCCTCCTGTTCAGGTATCCCTATCTTTGCACACACCCTTTGCATTAAATGTGTTAAATGTCTCGACCGCTCAAGGGGTCTGTGGGTTATGCGGAACTGTACCTTCTGCTCTCAATTAAGCCATAAAGTTTTGCAAGACAATGATAAGACCGCAGCGGTCGCTTTACGGGAGGTTAGGCAGCAGATGACCACTTATACTACCACAGTGGCTCATAAGTCACTTCAATGCGATAACGTAACTCTTTGGGATAAGTTACTAGTTGAGCACCCCCCTACTAAACGTCCCTCTAGAGCAACTGTACGAAAGTCGGCAGAGAATGGACAGGGTATTACACTTTCTCCAGCCCCAGGCACATCTAAGAGACCGCGAGAACCTACGCCCCCGGTGGCAGCCTCCTCGTCACGGGCGCGATCCAGGTCCAGGTCACCTCTTAGACAGCAGCCGCCTAGTCTCTCTTCTTCGCCGGCGAGTAAGAAGAGCAAGACAGAGGGGTCCACAAGTAGTTATAGTGAGAAGTCTACAAAGTCCAAAGGCAGTTCTAGGTCGCACCGTAGCCACAAATCTTCCAGGAAAGATTCGCATGAACGAAAGGCCTCCCGGCGTTCACCGGAGTCTAGTGCCTCTCTTCATGCCTCTACTCCCGACAGATCTAGTATCCAATCTAATGGGGCAAGTGTGGTGTCAGCAACAAAAGACAGTTTACCAATTAGTATTCTAACCTTAGAATTGGAGAGTTCGGTGGACAGTGATCGTCCTCTAGCAGAGTCGAGTGGGGGCTCCATGATTGAGGGAGTATCGGACTCCCAAGGGAGTGCAGGCCAAGGCCTGGGGGTATGGCGGTATTCTCGACCAGGACTGAAAGCCCACGTCTGGCTCAAGATACACAAGCAGTGGCTGATGTCCACCGGGACATGGCGATCCCATCATCCATTCCAGACTTGACTTGGCAACACGACGGGATTCCGGCTTCGGCGGAATCCTCTCACGGTGAGCCAGATGACAAAGACGAGGTGTCTATAATCTCTGACATGGAGGTGCAGGAGTCGGGTTCAGTTTTAGACGACGCACAGGATCGGAATGATTCACCTCTGAGTTCGTCATCAACTAAATTTGTCACGGCAGAAGAAATAGATGGGTTATTGGTTAATGCTCTAACAAAAAAATTGGCCAACAGCCGGAGACTCCTACAGTGGACCTGGGAGCTTCCATGACAAGTTCCAATGTTCGGCCTCTGATTACTTCCATTGCCTTAACTAAGATTCCTCACCCTCCCTCTATATCACCATCTGTGGTCGCTAGGCCTGCTTCGGCGGCACTGACTACTTCTAGTGTAAGGGTGGTAACGGATGTGAATCCGCCCCCTTTAGATAAAGCACCGTTAAGAAAGGTAGCGATGCCCCTATTATACGGTCCAGACGAGTCATGGGTACAATTGATCCCCACTAAACCAGAGGTCGCACAGCCCACCTTGTCAGGGGAACTTCCAGTGCCACGAGAGTAGGTAATCCAAGGCAATAAATCTAAAAAGTTACGAGCCTTGGATAATTTGGGTAATTCCTAAACTATTCCTAACTATTATTACCAGGACTATTTTGTATATACTGCTACACCTGCTCTGCCCCCTGCCTCAGCTTCAAAACTGTTTTCTGACTGGTCCAAGCATGATGGTTTTAATGATATAAAAACACTGTCAGCTCTCACTCCAGAATTAGATTTGCAAACTGTCACAGACACAGCCGCTAATCCAGTGTTGAAGGTGGGGCAGTTGGGCCCGGGACCTTGGGTGGAATGGGAGACAGAGGCTCAGAACTTTGCGACCACCTTCACCTCGAAATCTTCCCACCAAATTCCTCAGGACAGTCATTCTTGGTTCTCTATGCCAGTGTGTTCTGCTGGCGGAGTCCCATCTGCTTTGTTTGCTTTCTTAGCTGCCCCCAAAATCAATCTATGTGAACTCAAGGACCCTTTCACTACACCTTCCACAACTCACCTAGACCGGGAATTTAGGCTACGGGGGAAAGCGTATAGACTTTTCTCCCAATACATTGTGACGCACCAGGTGGCGAAATCGATGCTAAGATCGACTCAGGCAATCGCGGACGCGGATGCCAGAAGATCGGTTGAACTATCTCGGTGATTGCTCCTTCAGACGTCGATTCAGTCGTTGGGTGATATCCGCACAGCCTTGCTTGAGGCGGTACGGGCGAGACAAGATCTCCGGATGTCCCTGGTAAGGAAACTTCCGGATCGAATTGCGAATCAGGTGGTTATGTCACCGGTGCTAACTCCCTCGTTAATGTCCCCAGATGTGTGGAGAACTGTTTTTAATATGGCTCAGGCCTTTAAACATAGTCCCACCCCTTCTAAGAAACCTGCCTTTAACTTTCCAAAACCCAAGCCAGTCGCAAAAGCGCAGCCGGGGGGATCTAAGCCCTTTCACCTACCTAAGTCCTCTTCCCCCCAAGGTCAGTACAGGTATAAACAGGGTAAGTTTACAGGTCAGAAAGGACGAGGCTATAACAAACCAGGTCAGGGCCCGTCTTCTGCCAACGCCGGCCAGTCGGCTAAGCGTCCACCACCACCACCTCCACCACCATCAAAAAACTAAAGTCTCTCTCACTCCCGGGGCCGGTCTCAAGGCGGGTGGATCAGAGGGTAGTACAGCCGGCGAACCCTTGTCTGCTAACTGGGTCATTCCGAACGTGTCACCAAGCGTGGCCGTTAAACACTTGGGCAAGGATGGTGGCACACAAAGGCATCACCTGGCAGTGGCTCCGGCGACCTCGTTTACGTCAGCCGACAACGGCGAATCTAGTTTCATTAGAGGTGGAGTCACTGATCAAGGAAATGATCGCCAAGAATGTCATCATCCCGGTCCCTCAAAATTACCCAGTCTTCACATCCAAGCTATTTCTGGTACCCAAAAGGGACAGTGTTCCGATGAGACCCGTCGTAGACCTGTCTTATCTGAACCTTCACATTCACAACGTGTCATTCTGGATGTTGACAGTGCATCAAATCAGGCTAACACTTCCGCCGGGAGGATGGATGTGTTCTTTAGACCTGACAGACGCGTATTGGCACGTCTCGGTAAACAAAAGATTTCAACGATATCTGGCCTTACGGATCAGGCATCAAAATTATGTTTTTCAGAGGATGCCGTTTGGATTGAACCTGGCACCTCGCTTATTCACGAAATTAGTCCGGCAAGCCCTGATGCCATTGTTAAAACAAGGGATGAGGATTTTGTGGTACCTAGACGACTGGCTAGTGGTGGCAGAGACGGAGCAAGTATGCATAAATCATGTCAACATAACATTAAATCATGTGAAAACTCTAGGGTTCAAGGTAAATCTGGTAAAGTCAAACCTTGTTCCCTCACGAGTAGTTCAGTGGATAGGGCTGGTTTGGGACACAGCTGCTCTCACTCTGAGTCAGAGTGTGGACAATCGAAACAGATTTTGCAGGAAACTGTTCCTGTTCCTTCACAGTCTGTCTAAGACACGGAGAATCTGGGAGTCTCTGGTCGGCTCTCTCAACTGGATTCAACTAACTGTAATGTTGGGCCGGTTAAAAGTAAAGCGTTTAATATTGGAGGGCAACAAATATTTTCCGCTATTGCCGACGGAAAAATTATGGCCCATACCAAAATTAATCCACAACTTACTAGCGGTCTGGGCGAAGAGGGAAATGTTGCACTCAGTAATGTCATGGACCTCTCCTCCGCCGACGGTATGGGTAGACACGGATGTGTCAGGAACGATAGGTTGGGGTTTTCAGTCAAACCAAGGGCACCAGGGTCAAGGGCTTTGGTCCCATTTAGAAATCTCCCACATCAATGTCAAAGAATTACTAGTCCCCTTATTTTTCCTTCAGGCTCACGGCTCTACTTTGCGGGGCAAGTCGGTGGCCTTCAGAATGGACAATCTGAATGCGGTTCACTGTATTCAGAAACAAGGGTCAACGAGTTCTCGGCAGTTGCTAAACGTGTCAGAAGATATTTTTATTCTAGCCAACAGGCTGGACATTCATCTTCACGCATCTTATCTCCCAGGCGTAGCAAACGTCTGGGCAGACGCTCTGTCTCGGAGACAGAGCACGACAGTAGAAAGGGCGCTCAAGCAAACCATTTTCGACCAAATGATTGCGGAACCTTACCATCCACAAGTGGATCTGTTTGCGTCAGAGGAGACTCACAAACTCCCAATGTACCTCACCCGCCGGACGATAACGCCGGCAGGTGGGCCAGACGCCCTGGTGACAGACTGGAACAGGTGGAGTTCCATTGATCTGTTTCCGCCGCCAGACGCGTCTCTAATGTGCCAAGTAGTAAACAAACTACGAGATTATCGGGGCGTAGTCTCGCTAATCGCGCCCCTGTGGCCGGCGCAGTTGTGGTACCAGCAATTGAAAACGTGGTGCCCGCACCCGGTGTCGCTCCCGGTCGGGTTTTTCCACTTAGACACGATTGGCAACCTAGCGACCTCGCTGACTTTTGCATTATGGACATTCAGGAGGCCAAGTGGCTAGCACCGTATGGTAGAGACGTGACCAATAAATTCATGAAGCAATATACCCAGTCTACAAAACGACAGTATCAATCGCATTGGCAAGCCTTTACTTCTTGGATCCTTAGGACAGAACAAACTGTGCCCTCGGTGGCTTTGGTTTTTAATTATTTAAATTATCTGTTCGAGCAGAAACGTTTATCTGTGGTAACGTTAAAAAATAACTTAACAGCGATTAGGATGCCATTTTGGGACCTTACCGGTCTCACCATACCAGTCGCGGAGGAAACAGGTTTTATGAGGGCATGTTTTAAACTCTGTCCACCTCCCCGTCACCTCATGCCTACTTGGTCTCTGGACAAAGCATTGTCGTTACTTCATTCCCGTCTGTACCAAAATACTGCAGATTTTACATTACTTTTAAAAAGGGCAGTATTCCTTATGGCTTTGGCCACCGGGAACAGAGTATCTGAGCTGGCGGCGATGAGCAACACACCTAATTGCCTCAGGTTTGGTAGGCTTAATGAGTGTATTCACATTGCACCTTCCCCAGGGTTCATAGCCAAGAATGAGCACAGTGAACACGTGTTTTCAGAGTTCACGGTGCCGGCGTTGAAAAGTGGAAAGGTGCACCATAATTTATGTCCAGTGCAGGCTCTAACCAAATATTTGAGAGTAGCTCCTCTAAACCCCCAGGGTGCTTTATGGGTAGCAAGTACGGGTAAGCGCTTGTTGAAACGTAGATTGGCTTCTCTCTTGGTCGAGGTCATTGTGGTAAACTATCAATGGAAGTTAAATATTACTAAGCTATAATGAATCAAATAAAATCAATCTAAATGAAAACTACTCTATATCTAAATTGAATTCAATCTGAAACAAGCTAATTTATATCCAAAGGTCTCACATAATAAATGTATATATAGGGTAAGGTTATAAGGGTTAATATTAGCCAGGAATTAACTCACCAATAGTTCCACGTGGCAATGAGGCAAGGGAGAACGTTTTACCCAATATGGCGGTGGACAATGGGGAACGAGACTTCGGTCCCAAGACTCGAGTCAAGTTAAAGAAAGAATAAATGATTACATGGGAATGGACATGATTATTATAATTTATGCTTATCTATCAGTCAGTCATGATGTCGATGAGAGCGTCGTGATGGTGTAGCTGAGTGTATTGCTGTATGTGTATTGTGATTAGAGGCACAAAAGCTCGATCAACTGAGGGCGGAAAATTTAGATGTTAACTGGTTGGTGTTCGTGAAGGCTCTGGCGTACCTCAAAAGCACACCTTGCTGCCTTGGCAAACCGCCAGGAGCCCAAATTATCGTACCGCATTTAGGTTGCTCTATACGATAAATTATATTAATATATACGATAAATTCATATATACTACATAAGACCATGGCAATATTGCTTAATAGCATATTAGGCCTTTTATAACTTAACTTATTTACAATCTTATAATATACGATCTACTCGTCCTACGTCGTGCTGTAGGAGAGATCGTGACGTCACAGAGACATACGAGATCACAAAAGAGTCATATTCTATCATATTTATACGATACACTCCCCCCACAAAAAAAGACCTGAACCCCACCTTAAACCTAAAGTTGCCCAGAGGCTATCTTCTGACGCCACAAGTCAACGGCGCCAGCAGCAGCGCGTCTGGGACGCGTCCCGGTCCGAGAATGATCACCATCAGTAAGAGGTGAGTCGTTCCTTTGAGAATCCTCGGACCCAGCAATAACAGGTGGAGCATCAGATTGCAATGCGGAATCGAGCTCCAAAGCGTACAAACGTGCAATAGGACGAACAGTAGTTCCAGTGGCTGTCTTCAATAGCGCCACCCGCTCTACAGAGTCTGCCCCCTTGTATACCTCCAACACGCGGCCTTATTTCCAGTATAAACGAGGACTATCTTTTTTAATTAAAACAACTTCACCAACTGTAGGAGCCATTGGTCTACCAGAGGGAGTAATACTCCTTTCCCTCAATGCTAGCAGATATTCATTAATCCACCGTTTCCTAAAATCTCACTATGCGTCGAGCTACTTGTCGAACTCTGGGTATCCACCATGTGAGACGTAAATTTGATATAATATGACATACCCCGTAGTGTTTTAGTTCCCTATGTGCACGTATGATCAATAGATCAGTAACGTGATGTCTTGTTGGCATAAGTATAGGTCGGTTTGTGCCGTCTGGTACACCCGACCACTTCAGGCGACCCTCACACCTGATGAGGCCATTGTCTAGGTGCAACCTTAGTTGACGCACTATATTAGGCATTAATGTCTTATTCGAGCCTTTCAAGGATTCTAATTCATTGGAAAAGGTTTCTATTTGAACCCATTTGATCAAAGTTACTTCAGCTGCTTTAAATTCACGAGCATCAATGTTGTGACCCCTGTTGCAGAGTTGGCCCGTTACTTTAAGCTTGAGATTGGATACATATCGCAACACCCAAGCTACAACTCTGACTAGTTTATTATAGTCACCGAATCTTGCCCACTTTATGATAGGACCCGGTGGTTCATTTGGTTGGGCTGTAACTGCCACTGTTTCCAGTGGCAGAAGTCCCTCACCAACAGCATGTCATTTCGTCCATTCACTTTCATGGAGCAGCCACTTTGGACCATGCCACCACAATTCGGACTTCATTAACTGGCTAGCCGTTATACCCCTAGTTATGAGATCACTAGGGTTTTCTTTTGTATTTACAAATCTACCCTATTCCGCAGATAAACTGGCAGAGACTTCTTGCTATGTATCCAGTTGAGTGCGACCTGACTATCGCACCATACATGAACGATTTCAATATTTAATTCGCTCTCGTATGCTGCGCGTACATGTTGCACCAGACGTGCTAATAGCAGCATGGCAGTCAATTCCATTTTAGGGATAGTTACCTTTTTAACCGGGGCTACCTTGGCCCGGGCTGTAACTAAATGTGCCCCAAATGAAGTAACAACATATATGGCTACCCCGTATGCCGTGGCGCTAGCATCGCAAAACGTGTGTAACGTAACGTCACCGAACGCCGCCACTTTACGAGGTATAGGTTTAGTACATAGGATGGCATATTCATTCAACAACAATGTCCCTTGGTCATTCAGGTCCTCGGGCAAACTGTCATCCCATCCTATCTTACGTCTCCAAACTTCCTGCATTAGAATCCTAGCTCTTATGGTAACGGGTAATGCGAGACCCAAAGGATAAAAAAATTGCGCAACTTTGCTCAACAGACTTCTTTTTGTGTGCGCTCCTGTCTGCTGAGCAAAAGACCTTGTTTGAAAAGTTAGTATGTCATGTTTAGGTTGCCAGATCATCCCCAAATTTCTGGACTTTTCCTGGTTAAGAGATGCCGTACCATCCACTTGTATTAAACTCTGAAGATCTTCACTATTAGTAACCCACTCGCGGAGAAATAGATGTGCATCCGCAAACAATCTGCGTGCTTGCCAGTATGCATATAACAAATCATCTTGACTATCGCTAGTACCCTGCAAATTGTCAATGTATAATCCGCGAGATAGTTTACTTGTGTCCTCATGAGTGTCAGCTAGATGTTTTCTGATTGTGGCATTTAACAAAAACTGCGAGCAAGTGGCCCCAAAGAGTACAACCCAAAAACGGTATATTATGATGGGACTTTCAGAGTCGCTAATGTCGCCGAACCAAAGAAAGCGGGTAACATCTCTATCTTCCTCCTTTAGCTTGACCATCAAGAATGCTTTCTCGATGTCACTGGTATAGGCGTACTTTCCCAGCCTAAACCGCAATAGATGTTGGGACAGGTCCGACACCATGGACGGACCTGTCAACAGGCAGTCATTCAGACTGGGTTGTTGACCTTGGTGGGCAGAACAGTCAAACACCACCCATATTGGTGTGGTGACGCTGTCTTTCTTTACCCCATGATGGGCCAGATAGTGAACCCTACCCTTCTTACACGGTTCCTTGACATCGACTCTCTCTATAAAGCCCCTATCCTCATAACTCCGAAATACATCGTCATACGCCTGGCGCGTGCTCGGTTCATTAGACAATTTCCGCTGCAATGCGTGCAAGCGACCTAATGCCAAACCATAGTTGGTAGGCAGGCTTATCTCACTGTTCTTCCAGGGTAAACTAACTTGATATTGCTTGTCTGAGGCACAGTAGCACACAGACTCGTCAAACCTTTGTAGCGCAACTTCCGAGTCATAATCAGTCTCCATAGGATTAATGCCTATGTGATCCAATCTCCACAGTCGTTCCAGGTCGAACTCGGCAGCCATCTTAGGGTCACTAGGTTGGGAATCCTCCCTTCCCAACTCCTCTGCCGCGGTTACATTGACTCTATATATCGAGACCGTGTCGACCAGGACCTTTGACTGTGTAGTATGCACCTTTCCGCTCATGCAGTATCCAAATTTAGTGGGGATTAAAATTACACCACACATCTTTTTAAATCCAGGGTATACTACTTCATAATAATGATCCACACCAAGTAGAACATGCACCTCACTCTGATTTCCCATGGGATCTGACAAGTTAACCCCTTTGCTACGTAATGCGTGTTCCACCTTCTTCACACCCACAGATACATATTCTGGTAGGGTGTCTACTACGATACAAGTCATAAAGTACCGGTTTTTACGATAGAAATATGAAATCTCCGCTATCTCGTAGTCTTGTTTATCAGTAACCCCTGTGAAGCCCTGTAATCGAAGAGTCTCAGCCCCTACGATTCGGTGCTTCAGTCCCACTAGTACGGACCTCTTTATAAAGGAACGTTGAGACCCTTGATCTAGAAGTACCCGACAAACTTTGTTACTGTCATTACCTTCCATGGGAATCTGTATTGTGGGCAATATAGTGGTGTCTTGTGTGCTACCTAGTGCCACAGTTGTAGTACCCTCATTTTTGACGTCTTTGACTTTATCTGCAGTAGGACACAACTTATCAAAGCGATGTCCTTTGCAGTGCCGACAGGGCCTTAAGTATGTAGCAGTACATTGTCCCTGCTTACCATGTTCCCCACTTAGACAACCTACACATAGCTTCAATCTTTTCGCCTGTGCTACCTTTGTCTCATTTGTCGGGTATTTTCACGCAGAAACTCCATTTATGTTTGTTGTTACATAGCTTACATAGAATCTGAGCAGGTTTCTTATACGCACCCTCTTTCTTTACTTTAGTCCCCACTGTCATGCTTACTGTTCCCCTCTTCTCCACATTCTCACTCCCTCCCGACACATACATTCTCCCTTTGTTCAACTGTAGATTATTGATCTCCTTACTGAACTGAGTTTTGAATTCCCCCAGCTCAAATGATCTTACCTTATCAAGTATTGCCATAGGAAGCTTCTGACGCAAGATAATGACTATCATTTCCTGCGTGGTAAGCCCTAGGGTGTCTAGCGATCGAGTATGGCACTCCATATTTGCCCTGAAGTTTGTCAACTCATCAACCTTATACTGTGGTTCTGCGAGCCCCAACAAGGCAACAACATGGGCCATCTTCAACTGCTCTCTATCCCCGTATGTGGACTCTAATAGGTGTACCGCTTCAAGATAACTACCACCCACTACTGCAAAACCCTCTATTAAATGTAAGGCCTCTCCTTCCATTTGTCCCTTCAGATAGTGAAACTTGCGGACATTATCCAAAGAGGATTCATGAACCGTAGATCGAAATACGTCCCAGAAAGCTAACCACTCGGTTAACTTGCCCCCAAATGTAGGAAGATTGAGCTTAGGGGTGTACAGTATGTTTTGGGTCAGCCCTTCTATGGGCCTCAATTATCGCCTCCCTTCTTACTTGCGACAGCACGCTGTAATAGGCGCTTCGCTCTAAAGACAGGTTCGTCATAGAGGGCGCGATTATCACACTCTGTATCTATCTCTTCCTCCTCTATCATGTCAGCCACAATCACCTCACTCAGAGCCGTAATACGACCGTGGGTAGCCTGGACGTTATCTAATCTAGCCTCCAATTCCTCTAGTTCAGCAGTAGTGATGAAAGTGTTTAAGTCCACAATTAGCCTATTTAACACTCCCCGAAGTCCCGCCCTTTGATTTTTAGGGGCTTTGCTTAGCACCCCACTAGACGGTGTCTCTTTATGGTCTTTATCCATTTTGCATGTGAGCCTATAGGCTATGTATCTAAATGTTACGTTACAAAGACAACGGCAAATCAATAGTCTAGTTAAGAGACGCCAACCGGCGGACTTCTATGTTATGGAGAAAAAATAGTACACTAAATAGCAATACCTACTAATGGATCATATTGAACAAGAAAAAATGTTAGGTCAGGTCATATGTCACAGGAAGTCTGAAACGGAAAATAAAATTATTGGGGAAAGATGATGGGTGGGATGCAGAACTTGGGCAGGTGCAACGATGTGACCCTGCATTCCGGCTCTAACCATCGCTTGGCTAGCCTTGCCAGTTTATCATAGAGTTGTTCCTGCATCCTGTTATATGTCCCCTTGTTCATTGCCTTAAAATCCCTTACTGGTAGCTAAATCCCGGGTCTGGGCACCAATGTGGTAAACTATCAATGGAAGTTAAATATTACTAAGCTATAATGAATCAAATAAAATCAATCTAAATGAAAACTACTCTATATCTAAATTGAATTCAATCTGAAACAAGCTAATTTATATCCAAAGGTCTCACATAATAAATGTATATATAGGGTAAGGTTATAAGGGTTAATATTAGCCAGGAATTAACTCACCAATAGTTCCACGTGGCAATGAGGCAAGGGAGAACGTTTTACCCAATATGGCGGTGGACAATGGGGAACGAGACTTCGGTCCCAAGACTCGAGTCAAGTTAAAGAAAGAATAAATGATTACATGGGAATGGACATGATTATTATAATTTATGCTTATCTATCAGTCAGTCATGATGTTGATGAGAGCGCCGTGATGGTGTAGCTGAGTGTATTGCTGTATGTGTATTGTGATTAGAGGCACAAAAGCTCGATCAACTGAGGGCGGAAAATTAGATGTTAACTGGTTGGTGTTCGTGAAGGCTCTGGCGTACCTCAAAAGCACACCTTGCTGCCTTGGCAAACCGCCAGGAGCCCAAATTATCGTACCGCATTTAGGTTGCTCTATACGATAAATTATATTAATATATACGATAAATTCATATATACTACATAAGACCATGGCAATATTGCTTAATAGCATATTAGGCCTTTTATAACTTAACTTATTTACAATCTTATAATATACGATCTACTCGTCCTACGTCGTGCTGTAGGAGAGATCGTGACGTTACAGAGACATACGAGATCACAAAAGAGTCATATTCTATCGTATTTATACGATAGTCATTAAAGAGAGTAATCCCGGCGTTGTGGGTAGGGCCCACGATTTACGCAAGTGGACAGCCTCTTTGCGTTTCCTTAAGAATTTTTCTGTTGAAGATATTACGTCCACACATTTGTGGGCCTCTAATCATACGTTTTTGACTCGATACCTGTCAGTAGCTCTAGACAAACCTTCCTTGCCATGTATAGCTTTAAGGCAGAGGGTCTAGGTGGCCCCTAAGTCACTTTTTGTTTAATTTCAAGGAAGAAGGGGGGGGGAGGGGGGTGCAGTCAGTGTAACATAGGACACCCTAGACCCCACCGGAGTATGGGAGCTATGATACTAGTTATGGGTATTGTGATATAAAAAATTCTCTGTACTATTCAGTGCAGGAAATGGTGCTAGTACAATGGTAGTACAAACAAAGGTGTTGTTGTAAGTAGTTTTAGCTGTGAAAGCAATCTAATTTTAAGCATTGGATATATTTTGCAAGATATATCCTCTAGTATTATGGGGTTATATTTATTAGTGGCCCCTCCATCATTGACGAACTTGCCTATTACATAAGGCACCCTCTTCAAACACTCATCCGCCGTAGTTTGAATCTACCGCGCAGAGCATTTAAAATTTGAGGAGCCTTCATCATGAGCGCACGCGACCTCACTCATGGCTTCAGTCATTATGAATTGGGTTTTCACTACGAAAAAACTTCGTAAAAAATAAAAACAAAAATAAAATAAGAAGAACTATTCAATAAGCTTTCCATCATATCGTGGATGTACTTGTGTGGATCTTTTGACCAGACGCTACTGCAGGCGTCATTCTTCCTTCTCTGCTCTGCGCTCAGCCTGCCCGGACGTGTCTCCCCACGCTCCACGGGTTCCGCATTTGTTGCGTCCCTAGTGAGTTTTTTCTCATTTGTTTACTCCGGGATGTATCGAGTAAGGTTAGGATATGCGTAGCAGGAGTGTCCTGGGCTAGTTGCCCGCAGTGCAGTGTATTTTGGGTCGTGTGTTTGGGGCATCTATTTCGGATGTACCCTCGTGGTCCTGTTGTGGACAGGTGAACTTTTTCACAGTTAGCTAGCTTTGTGATGCAGGCGGCTTTCATTACGCGTTATTGCTTCCTTTTATCTTTCTGATGAGGTAGCGTATTTTTGCTGACCTTCCCAGCGTTTTTTTCTTCACTTAGTGAAGTTTTTTCTGGGTCCCGAGTCAGTTCTTCCCTTTGCCGGAAGTGTTTGCTACAGTGGTGTGTTGGCGGTGGTTCCTGTTGTGATATAATTCAGTGCTTTTTGTTTATATGCCGACATGTTACTGTTATCCGTCTGCCTAGGCCTAGCCAGCCTCTCGTAGCTTTACCACATATACAAGTGTTATTGATTTATTTTCTAAATATGTACTACTGTGTCATGTGTGTCCTGGTTTAGTTGTGTATTGGCTAATTCCACGGACTATTTATGTGTCCTGGGTTAGTTGGGTATTGGCTAATTCCACGGTCTATGTTGGGCCCGGCGTTAGTTGTGTTTTGGCTACGCCTCGGTCCGGTGTTGCGTTCAGATGGTATCTGGACGGGGTGGGTTTTTTCCGATGGGTTTTTCTTGGTTTCACCTTGATAACCCCGGCTGGTTGCCGAGTTTTGGCCACGCGTGGTTTAAAACAGGCTTGTTTCCCCGGCGAGTGGGTGTCTGTGGCTCCCCAGGACTGCGTCTCTGGGGTGCCTGTTTCAGGCTCCTTATGATTCCCGGCGGGTTGGCTGTACCCATCTAACAGTGTTCATACGGACACGTGTTGTTTGTAGTTTTTTCGGTTTTGCAAAGCCAATATAAAACTATGCTGTTGTTGTATTTCCTCCCCGGCGATCTTTTACAAAGAAGTGGGGATAGGAACAATTGGGGTTAACTTTTAAACTTTAAATCACCCGGCGGGTGCAACCTGGAAGGGTGGGATGACCGAATTTGCAAAATTCAGTTTAGTTGACCAGACAATTGAGGGATGCATTGTGTATCGCCTCCTTCAACATACGGCACTTTAGGGCACAATTGGGTTAACGTTTTTTAAACTAATATTCACACCCGGCGGGTGCTCCTTGGAAGGATGGGAATAACGAATTTACAATTCAGTTAGTTAACCAGACAATTGAGGGATACGTTTTGTATCGCCGCCTTCAACATACGGCGATCTAAAAAGATACTTCGGGAGAAGTTAGATCTCGTATATTTGTCAGGCTTCCCAGTTTTTGATCTACGAGATAATTCGGAGGCCGGCGTCTTTTTTAGTTTTTTTTTTTTTTCCAAAATTGAATCTTGAAACAAACACCACCGGAAAGACTTAATCAGTTATAAACGCCATGCTGGTCTTTATATATTATGTCAGAGGGTATTCATAAATCTTTTGGACAAATTAAGATATTCTGAAATCTTTTACTTAGGAAACCCCACCGCTTAGCGAGCTGTAGTCGTTGAGTATTACGTCTCGTTACCCGGCGGGTTATTTAACACTTGTGTGCGAACATGATTGGGTTAACCTTATGAGCATTAATTCCTGGAAATTTTCTTTTTTTCCAGAGCTGGGTCCCGGCGGGTCTATGCAGAACCTGGAGTAAGTTTCCCACCAGTCTCTATCATGGCTACCTTTGCCCCGGTTTTTGCTTTATGCATTACGCCCTCCTGTTCAGGTATCCCTATTTTTGCGCACACCCTTTGTATAAAATGTGTTAAAATGTCTCGTTTGGTGTGGGTTACCTTTCCGGCGTTTTTCTCGTTGCTCCGAGAACACCGTTTTTGTTTACCGAGTTTTAGTCAGGATGGCTAAAATAGGTAAGTTACCCCGACAAGTTTGGTCGCTTGAGGGCTCATCAGAAACTGTGTTTTCTTTGGTCGAGCCTGGGATCAGGCTTCCTGTGTTATTCATTGCTTTATGCATTACGCCCTCCTGTAATGTCTCGTTTGGTGTGGGTTACCTTTCCGGCGTTTTTCTTGTTGCTCCGAGAACACCGTTTTTGTTTACCGAGTTTTAGTCAGGATGGCTAAAATAGGTAAGTTACCCCGACGAGTTTGGTCGCTTGAGGGCTCATCAGAAACTGCGTTTTCTGTGGTCGAGCCTGGGATCAGGCTTCCTGTGTTATTCCCGGCGAGGGGGGCTCCACACAGTTATCTAGGTGATCATGCTGACACCTGTTGGACATGGTTTTCTCGGCTTTTCAAAGCCATTGAAACAATGCTGTCTGTTTGTTTGGTCTTTCCCTCCCGGCGACCTTTTTACAAAGAGGTCTGGGGCAGGTATAATTGGTTTGACATTGCATATAAAACCCGGCGGTTGTACCTTCGGGTGGTTATATTAACGGATTTGCGATTCGCGATAATTTGCCAAACAATTGATTGATACAATAGGGTATCACGGCCTTCAAGACGGCGATCTATGAGGGCTTCTGGGAGAAGCCGAATTAGAGATTAAGATAGGCTTAGACTTTTTATGGGATAAAAAGATGCCTGAATCTTACTAGTGTTTCAAGTGTAAAGGGATACTTGAAAGACTTCATCTTTAATAAAGATATGCTTCATCTTTATGAGGATTCAGAAGTTATGCTTAATTCTTTTGGACAGGTAAAAGATATGCTGAAATCTTTAATAAGCCATTGAAACAATGCTGTTTGTTTGTTTAGTCTTTCCCTCCCAGCGACCTTTTTACAAAGAGGTCTGGGGCAGGTACAATTGGTTTGACATTGCATATAAAACCCGGCGGTTGTACGTTCGGGTGGTTATATTAACTGATTTGCAATTCGCGATAATTTGCCAAACAATTGATTGATACAATAGGGTATCACGGCCTTCAAGACGGCGATCAATGAGGGCTTCTGGGAGAAGCCGGATTAGAGATTAAGATAGGCTTAGACTTTTTATGGGATAAAAAGATGCCGGAATCTTACTAGTGTTTCAAGTGTAAAGGGATACTTGAAAGACTTCATCTTTAATAAAGATATGCTTCATCTTTATGAGGATTCAGAAGATATGCTGAAATCTTTAATATGAAACTAAAGGAAAACGAAAAGTAGTGGTGGAGTGCTACGGTTCGTTGACCGGCGGTTTTGTGGCACATATTTTGTACCATTTTTTGGGGTGTAACCCTTCAGCATTAATCCCCGGAAATTTCTCTTTCCAGGGCGGAGTAACGGTGTTGCACCAGGTGACCAGGTAGTTCCCGGGGGCGGGGTAGTTTTCCCCCAGTCTCTGTCATGTCGGCACTTGAACCTCTCATTGCTGTATGTTCAACGCCGTTAAGCTCAGGTATCCCTATCTTATTTTTATTTGTTAATGAAATAATTTAATAACTGAATCATAATAAACATATATATTTTCTATGATTATATTATGATAATATTGTGTTTATTTATAGTAATTTATTTTAATACAATTAAATATAAATTAAATTAATTAGTATACTTTATGATTTTGCTCACCAGCTCTGCTTTCAATGTGTTAATGAGCTATGGGAGCTTTTAATTATCATAAACCTTTACGGGACTCGGACGAGGGCTCCCATTCAGAGAGTATACCGAGCTCGCAAGCGAGGGACAGCCACAGCCAAGGTGTATGGCGATACTCACAGTCCTGTCAGGACAGAACACATCCCTTTGTGACTCAACTAGTGCTGACGTCCACCGGGATGCCGATGTACCATCTTCTATCCCAGTTTTAACATGGCAACATGTGGAGGTCCCGGCTTCGGCGGGATCTTCCCATGATAAGCCAGACTTAACGGATGAAGAACAACGATCTCTGGTCTCAGAGATGGAGGTTGAAGAGTCCAGTCACCTTCTAGGCGACTCTCAGGGTACTGTCGAATCTCCACGGAGTTCGTCATCGGCTAGGTATGTACCGGCGGAAGAGATTGATGGGCTACTATTGAATGCACTTAATAGGTTCTTTGGCCCTACGCCGGAAACTCCTTTTGATACGGGAGATCCCGTGATGTCGACGAATGTGCGACCTCTGGCTACATCCTTTGCTTTAGCTAAAATACCTAACCATCCTCTTGTGTCAGATCCAATTTCCAATGTGCCAGGCACAGCAGCTCTCACTACTTCCACTGTGCGAGTCATATTAGACATATCTCCCCCTCCTTTAGACAAGGTGCCAGTCAAAAAACAGGAGCTATGCCTCTTTTATATGGGCCTGATGAGTCAGGGGTAGCAATGTTACGGAAATGTTTTGGATGTTCATATTAAGGACATTACAAGTTATTATAACCATGACTTATTCTTCCCACCAAATCCCTCCAGAACGCCATTCTTGGTTCTCTCTTCCGGTTTTTGGTGCCGGCGGAGTCCCATCTGCTTGGCTGCCACCCCCCAAATAATCAATTTGTGCGAATTATAAGCTCCCTTTAGCACGCCTTCCCCAGCTTACTTAGACCGCGAGTTTAGGTTATGGGGAAAAGCGTTTAAACTGTTTTCGCAATATATGGTTCCCAGCAAGTAACAAAGTCTCTGTTACGCTCTTCTCAGGCAATAGAAGCCGCGGAAGTCAGGAAAGCCATTGAACTTTCCCGGCGCTTGCTT